>JAOXJP010106983.1:0-14224 GCA_025762735.1 Platanus orientalis | reverse complement strand
CATTTTTCAATTTGTCTCTAAATTTTGCTAATTTTTCATTTTTTAGGTTCCACCATCTAATTTTTGTGTAATTAATTTCTCATTTCTTTATTTTCCATCTTTTAATTCGAACATCTAACACCATTAGCCTATGTTGTGTAGTTAAACTCTCTCATGGAATAACCTTACAATCCTTACATATTGACTTTTCTAGCCTCCTAGTAAGAAAAAAGTCTATCTGACTTCCATTTGACCCACTTTTGAATGTCACCAAATGTTCCTCTCTCTTTATGAAGTATGTGTTTGCTCTGGCAAGATCATATGTCATTGCAAATTCTAGGATTGCTTCTCCAGCTGTATTTCTTTCTCCAAATCCATATCCTCCATCTACTCTCTCATATCCACCCCTAGTTTTCCCCACGTGTCCATTTAAGTCACCTCCTATAAATATTCTCTCAGACTCAGGAATTCCCTGAACAATTCAACGGAGTTCAGTTTTCTAAAAGAGGGGGAGTTGATGCAGCAACTCTACATTATTTGGAGAAGAACTACGCTCTTTTGAAGCCTAAGCCAAGGTTCTACCAAAGAAAGAAGAAAGTGGTCAAGTGTCCATGGTAGATAGGTGTTTAGAGTCATTTTAAAAATAAAAATAAAAAAATTCATGTAGTCAGGCTTTTTACAGCTATAGAGTAGTGGGTTAATGATTAGGAGTGTTTAGAAGGTGTTTTGGGGAATCTTTATGTTATTTGTTTTAGTTGTTTAGAGTCATTTTTCTTTTAATTGTTTTAGTCAATTAAGGAGGTTATTTAAGGTACTTTGATTTATTTAGTAGCAATAGCGTTTAAAAACCCTCCATGACGTAACGATTGGGCAGATTATGAAATAAAGAATTCTTGTTTTGAAAAGAAAACCCAAGTGTGGGTTGTTCCCTTCCTCTCTCACGAATTCTCCAGGTAAGGAGAACTACTCCTTCTACAAACTTCTTCAATCTCCTTCATCTCTTTCTCTTCCATCTTCTTCTATTCTTCCATTATTATTTCATCTTTCTCCTTCTTCCCATCTTCTTATTCATCAGAATTTTCTGCAGCAACATAACCTCTATTGACTAATCTCATCACCATTCCTTAACCCCTTCATTTTTACTCAAACTCTTTCACAAGGGTGTTACTAACCCTTGGGCGACCCACTTAGAGAGGTTTTCTCTCTCTAAAATCCTATCCCTAATAAAGAGGGAAAGTCTAAAAGAGGGGAAAGCGACACCTAGTCCAGCTGCAGATTATGTCAATTTCTTTTATACTTTGGAGCTTGCTATTGAAGGATATTCTGCACTTTCCAAGAGGGAAAGTCTCTAAGAGGTATGCACAATTCCTTGAAAACTTGACTGAGTTTTAACTGGTGCTTGATTATGTGGATTCCCATTGAATTCGGGCATAGCATATTTGGGGATTTTTAAGTAAATATATATATATATATATATATGGATTAGCAAGAAGATTTCATTCGATAGGGGACAAGCAATCCCCAAAAAACCAACAACACCATAACTACAAAGTGAGGGAATCTCTAATAATATTGCCCCACCCTCTTTTCATATCCACAAGAGAAACACCCTCCAAATCTTTCCAATTTACATCCCAAAAACAAACAAAAAAACTCTTTAGCTAGAGGGCTAAAAAATTTGTGAAAGTTTTACTAGAGAACCCTGAATACCTGCAGGACATGACCCTAAAGTTTCAGAATTTTCAGACACCTGCCAGGGATATTTTCTAATTTTACACACTTTCTGGAAAATTACAGATTTGCCCCTTGCCCGAAAATTCCATAATTTTATTCTTAAGTTGTTTTTATTTATTTGAAGTTGTTCCGCATTTAGTTCCACACCAGATGGCAAGAGGCATCCAAATATCATATGGAGTGTGGTCCAAAAAAGTATGAAGGACCTGGCTTTACACACATCACTCTAATGAATAAAACTTTGTGAAGCAAGTGGTTAGAGAATTTCAGGACACGGCTTACAAAGAAGGGTCATAACAGCAAAAAATGGCACTCTGAGCGAACACAATTCTTATCTCATGGGAAAGGAGTTAGGTAGGGTATTATGAAGCTTAGAGAGGACTTTCTTCAAGGCATTCATCTAGTGGTGGGTAATGGCAACTGGGATCTTTAATGGGAAGATGAATGGTGCTCTGTCCAACCACTCAAATTTGATTTCCAAATATTTACAGGGTGGCCAGCAATAAGAAAGCTCTAGTTGCTGATTATTAGACTGGTTTGGAAACCAATTATTAGACGACCTATACCCTACTGGGAGATCCCTCACTTTGTGGACCAATTGAAACCCCATTCAGTTAAAACAATGAAGACAGCAGCATATGAAGGTTTGCCAAGAGTGGAATCTTCTTGGTAAAATCCACTGATTCTTTTACTAGCACTCTCAGCCTCTTTGCTCACCACCTCTACAGTTTGGTCCTCGAACATTCCTAAATAAGCTACTTGCTATAAACCATCTTATCAAACACTTTTTAACCAATGTGCAACTTCTGTGTTTGAAAAATGGTGAAGTGGTTGATCATCTACTTGTGCATTGCCCCTTCTCATACAAGGTTTGGTCGAGAATTTATTTGTTGGGTCATGTCAAAGAGCCTTGATAAGTCATTAGCTAGCTGAAAACAGACAGTTGGGAATTCCGAGAAAATATTATCTGGAGGATGATTCCAGTGGACATCTGCTGGTGCATTTGAGTGGTGGAGCTGTTTTGGGGTGCCTTAACCCTTTTCAATTAACAAAATTACACCTAACTTATCAAAGAAATTGTGGTTGTAAGTTGCAAGTCTTTTACTAACCTTGAGGTAAAATAAAATAAAAATGGTTATTCCTGCAATATGGTCATTCATTCTCAATTTTTAAGTTCCAATAAATAATTTTTGAATAAATATCTATAACTATTGTTTTCTGCTTTCTGTACCTGTATGGGCAAATTGATTCAAACAAGAAGTATGTTTTGTGAATCTTTTTCCCAAGTGAAATGCAACTTTTCAACTAAAATATAACACTGGCAGTTCTTATATAGCAGCAAATAGGAATCAAATTACATGCTGGTCTTTTTTTTAATGATTGATAATGAAAGGATTTTATTAATGAAAGAGAGAGTAGGAGAATGTAAAGTAAGAGAAGAACACCCCAGCATCACCGAAAAGCCAAGGCAACCAAAAAACAAACAAAACATAGCAAGACAATAAAATTGTGGGCAATACCCTTGATACAAAGAAGACCTTGTGACTCCTTGCTAAACCTTCTTATAAACTACACAACTAATTGTTCATTTCTTCCATTAGAATGAGATGTTCATTGTAGATGCAAAGATATGAATTTATCAAAGCAGGTGAGAGAGTCCCCATGATCCATTCCTTCCACTGATGAGACAACCACTAACCACTCCAAGTAACCCTTGATCAAGACACTATTGATGCTGTAATGTCTTCAATGTTCTGAGACTTCTAAAAGATTTAATGTTTCCACTCTTGTGGAATCACCTATACCACTCAGACAAGGTGGTTTTCATGTAAAGGAGAGATTGAGGATTGTTTCATAAAATTAGAGCTAGATGAATGAAGTGGAGATTTGCACCCAGAGTGCTGTGTGTTATTTCCAATCAAACTAAAAGAAATTTTCTATAAGATATATGGTTTCAAGAATTGGCCGATCCCATCTGGATCACCTGATTTAGAAGAGGATCATCTGAGTCTAATCCAATCTTGTCATGTGGATTGGTTTCTGATCAGCTGAATCTGGCAAGGATCAAGATCCATTAGATCAACCTCATCAGCCTTGGATCATCATACGGATTGATCAAATCGGCAGATTGGCACAACACCAATCCGCAAAGGATAGGCCAATCCAACCTCATCTCTGATCAGGATTGAATCATTCAATTCCAATCTCAATCCTTGTATTTAAAACCGTGACAAGATGGCTACAGGAAAACTATGCTTTATGGAGCTGAATGTTGGACAGTCAAGAAGTAACACATCAGTAGAATGATTATAGCCGAGATGGGATAGTGGCAAGACAGGGAAGTATAACAACAGACACAACTACAAATTAGGGAACATAAATAGGGCTGCAAATCGGGCCTGGATGATCTGGGCCGAGGTCAGCCCAAACTCAGCTTGAAGTGTAGCAGCCTAGCTCATATTCGGCTCGAGCCCAAACTCAGCTGAAGTCACTGAGCCTAAGCTTGACCCAAATTTAAAGAAGTGGGCTTTGGGCCAAGTTTTGGCTGGCCTGAACTAAATAGCTTGTGGGCTGAGTTCGGGCTAGCTTAAACTTAGTAGCCCATGGACCAAGTTTGGACCGAGTGCAGACCAAGTTTGAGCCGAGCTCAAACTAAGTTCGGGTGGGCTATGCTTTTAAATATTACTATAGTTCGGACCGGACAGGATGGGCTTCCATATTAATATAGTTCAGACTAGGCTGAGAACTGACTGAACTTGGACTGCATATTAGTTTGGGCCTAAAAGTTGAGCCCAAACTCAGCCCAAACTGAAGTTAACTTAGCCCAGCCTGCCCAAATTTTTGGCCAACAAATCAGGATTTGGGCCCAAGCTGAACAAATCAGGATTCGGGCCAGCTCGGCTAATTTCAGCCTTAAAAATCGATCTAGCCCCAACAGGTGACAAAAAAGAAACAGATGGTTGGATGGTAAGTTGTGTTCAACGGATACGAATGATGACACCAACGAGGTGTGATTTGGTGCAAGTTGAAGGCTCAAAATGGATAAAGGAAAAGACAAAATTGACATAGGTTGGGATAGTGGGAAAAGATTTAACGAAAAAAAGTTTAATAAAAGAAATAGGTGTAGGTAGATTGTACTGGCAAGACAGGATTCTTGTCGCAACCCAAATAGTTGGACAAGGTTCAATTGATGACGATTATAATAATGATGAACATATATCAAAGAAATCTTAATAGTCTTTTCCTGTTTCCAAGGAGGTGTTTATAGAAATTAATATTAATTGCTTCGAATAAAAAACTTTCTGGAATTCTGCAACAGAAATAATACATAATAATGTACCATGATATAATCAAGTTATTCTTAAGAATAGGTGTCCTTATTAGGTTCTTGGGACCAACATCTGTAACCCAAAAGTCTATGCTTAAGGCAGATGAGACAAGAATTTCCTAAATGACTAGCTAAAATCATAAATAACTGTCTAATGAACATGTAGCAATATTTCTCCATCTTTATATTCCGTGTACCACTTCTCTCTAATGGATTGTGCATGCTTGCAATTTGTCTAGTATAAATAATATGGTAAGTTGAAAATCCATTAACAAAACTCTCGTATTTTAGCGTATAATGCTATGCTCAACTACGAACATTCAGGAAAAAGAAAGTAGCCAAAAGCATATAACTGTTGGTATGAATTTTTATCCGCATGGGCCATCCATACCTTGCTTGTGGAATCATCGGAATCCTCTGTGCAACACTTCTGACAATCTGATACCAATTCTGCAACCAAAAGTACAAATAAATTTAGCAATATCCATAACCATGTTAGCTGTCATGTACTATGTGAAATAACTTATGTAACTAAACCAAATTATTATTTCCAATATTCCTTTTCAATGGATCTATTTCCTACATTTTAAAAATATGTCCACGATGAAATAACAATATGAATACTATAAGCACCAAGGCTTTCTCTGCCCTTAACTAGAAAAGACCCCTATAATCCCTTGTCAATGCCAATCTTAAATTATATTTTAGTTTCATTGTTTATACAATCATAGAAATGTTACAATGCTGTCTGTCTTTGCATAAGAAACTTTTCAAATCTGTGGAATAGAGCTCCAACAACACCTTTTGGACAGAGAAAGCCTTGGCCACTTTTATTGCTCTGATTCCTAAAAAGAATGGAGCTTGTGAGCTAACGGATTTTCAACCATTAGCCTTGTGAATAGTATGTATAAAATTGTTCCAAAGTGCTCTCCTAAAGATTGAGGTTGGAAATGGAGAATATTGTTACAAATACTCAAGGTGCCTTTATCAAAGAAAGGCAAATTATGGTTAGAATTCTTATTCCTAATGAACGTTTGGATGCAAGACAAAATTAGGAAGATTGGGGCTTGTTTGCAAGATTGATTTGGAAAAGGCGTAGGATCATGTGAATTGGGCATTCTTGAAATGAGTCCTCAAAAAGAAACATTTTGGGCCTAGATGGATTATGCTGATGATTCAGTGTATTGAAGGACCTTTGTTCTCTGTATTGATTAATGGAACTTCCAAAGGTTTCGTGTTTCTAAGGGATTGCAAAAGGGGGATCCTTTGTCCCCTTTCCTCTTTATTATGGTAGTTGATGCACTTAGTGCTCTTTTAAATTGGGTTGTTGATCTTAATTTGATCAAGGGTTTTAAAACGGAACAAAGCAATCAAATTTTGTCTCATCTACAATTTGCTAACAACATTATCTAGTTCTTGAAGGCAAAGGATGATTGTATCCAGAATCTAAAACTTGTGCTTCAGGCATTTGAAAAAAAAACATTTTGGGTTTGAAAATTAACTTGGGTAAGTCTAGTTTGATGGGTATCCATGTAGAGCAAGATCGCCTCAATAACTTTGCAGAAGTGCTTGGTGTAAAGTGGATGTATGGCTGTTAATACTTGGGGTGTCCTCTTGGAGTTGGCCATTGTAGGGTGGGTTTTGGGATCTAGTGGTTGAAAGGATGGAGAAAAATTGGTTTGATAAAAGAGATCATACATTTCTCTGGGTAGAAAAATAATTATTATAAAAGCGGCTATGGAAAACATCCTCGTTTACCACATGTCTATTTAAATGCTGGCCAAGATTGCTAAGAAGATTGAAATGTGTCAACGTGATTTCTTATGGGAAGGGGGTGTTAGAAGAAAGACCATTTGTTAAATTGGGAGGTGGTTTGAAACCAAAGTGATGCGGGAGCATCAAGAAGCTAGAAGATCATAGATGATTGTGTGGGTTCCACTAAGAGTTTATGATTTTAGGTTTATTAAGTTTCTTTCCTTCTGAGTTTTAATCCTGTAACTTGCTTTTAACCCAGACTTTCCAAGGTCAAAACTTGTCCTTTTGGCTAGATTTTGGTATATTTAGAAAGGTTATTCAGTTACCTTCCAAGTGAGACCAAGATTGCGCAAATCCGAGGTGATTTGGGAAAGTTATGACCAAATTACTGAAGGGGTATTAGTACGTGACTGATTCATTGCAATTTCTTGACATTCATTTGGAATTTTTTCATCTCAAGAATTGGTTTGTCTTTGGTAATGCCTCGGGTCTTAATGACCTCATAAGCCAATTAAAAGTTGGCTGTTTGGGTTGAGGGGGAAAGTCTTGTGAAGTGGTATCTTGCATGGGGTTTATTGGGGGATTTGGAAGGAAAGGAGTAAGGATATTTGAGGGTAAGTTAAGGGGTCTTTTAAGACTGCAGAGACTATTTGAAGTGTCTTGTTGGATGTTGGTGTCGAATGACTTTTGTGGCATCCCCATCAATGATATGTTGAGAGACTAGCCTTCATGTCTAATTTATGAAAGGCCTTCTAATCAAGTTAATGGGCTGTCTTGGGTTCCCCCGCCTCTAGAAGTTCTTAAACTAAATTTTGATGGATCGTCTATTGGAAATCCTGGTCTAGCCGATTTTGCTTGTGTCATTAGAGATTGTAATGGTCAAATTGTTCGTGTGGTATCCCGTTGGTTTTTCTGATCCTACAAGGGGGAGGCGCTTCCTCTTGTGACGGGGTTGAGGGAGTTAAAAGATTCAGGTGCCTCTGGTTGTCTTGTTGAGGGTGATTCTGGTAGTTGTTAAGTGGGATCAAGACTTGGTTTCAGGTTCTGGGATCACGGCACATCTAGATGAGGCATTTGGTGAAGCCGTCAAACATCTCCATTGGCCATGTTCCAAGGGAAATGAATGAAATAGCTTATTTATTGGCTAAAAGAGCAGAGGGGATGCTTTTAACTTTTAAAGAAAACTCGAAGCCAGAGTGATGTATTGTTTTTGAGTTTCCTGTTGTACTTCTCATTTTTTTTTTAGAGTTTTTTAATAAATTGATCGTTATTCATCAAAACACTCACACACAAACAACATCTTATGGGAGCACTTCATGGTCCTCACTGAGTTTAATGTTAGTTGACATAGCATTGATCATTTGTTCAAATTGCGTTCACATACTTAGTAGAGATGAATTTCCATCATTGAATGGGATGTATGCATTTGTTCAAAGTAAAGATAGCCAGCATAAAATTATGCAACAATATAGTTCTTTAAAAAGGCCAGTCTTAGTTTCTACACCAAACCTTGGAAAGGGGGAAAAGGTAGCTTTAAGAAGCTGCGTAAATTTAGTTCTAATGATAGAGAAAAAGCAATTTGGAGACCTGGTCTTGTTGAAAAGACAAGATCAAGTGTAGTCATTGTGGCAAGATGAGACACAAAAGAGAATTGTTGGGATCTTGTTGGGTGTCCAGAAAAATTTAATAGACTAGGACCAATGAGAGCTAGTTCAGCCTCATCATGTGAAAATGAAGCAAGTACTAATAATCTTTCTCAGAAGACAGTCCTGACACATCTTGTTAACATTATGGGTATACATTGATGTAGAAGGGTAAAGTTGTAATAAGGGGTATTACATGTAAGGGTATATACGACTGAGTATGTAATGGGTATTTTAGTCTTTATACCAAAATACATAAATACAATTAGTCATATGGAAGGATAAAAAAAAACTCAATACAACATTCAGCCACAATTCTTCCTCTCCTCTTCTTCTTCTCTGATTCCCTACACCTATTACACAAAACAACTTGGTATCAGAACTCCATTCAGGGAGGAGAGGCTTCATGATACTACAATGGACCAGGGAGTACCGCTACTGACGTCAGTGTCCGTACGCCTGATGTTAGCTTTTTAGGTATCAAACAAAGAAGTTGTTGAATCTAAGGTAGATTTCAATAGATCATGAATTTAGATGAATTTTCATGTGATCTATTTGTATTTTTGGTGAGTTTTGAGATTTTTAAGGGATTTTCTTTAAAAATTCACAAAAAAAACAAGTATTTACTATTTTCAAGATTTTATTTAAATCAGAAGTTTTTTCTAAGATTGCCCAGTATGGAATTAGTCACCAAAACCTCATAAGCCTACTGATTCTTGTCTCATCAAATTCTATGAAGACTTAAGAGAGTGGTGATGTTTTTCATGAAGTATGTGTTGACACTTAGACGTGTGTATAGGTTGGGCTATGTCCGATTGTTGTAGGAGTCGTGGTGGGGCTTCCTAGTGAGATGTGTAATGTTCTTATTTGTAGAACAATGATTGGGGGTGTTGTATTGTGTTGGTTGAAAAGTTTGTGGTTGGCCAAATTGACGACGGTGCTTGGGGGTTCCGTATTGTGTTGTGCAAGTAGCCAAGGCTTATGGAGGTCTGCTTGGTATTTTTTAGTTCTCATTTTTTGGTTGATTTGTTTAACTAAATAATGTTAGAAGGAAGTTAGATTACTGCTACCTCTTCGAGTGATGATGTAAGCAGCCTTGGTGGGGTAGTGAATGAATCCCCAAAGTCTCTTATCACCACAGCGTGTTTGGATGGAACAAATTTCTTTGCTAGGTCTCAATCAACCAAGCTTTACATCACTAAAAAAGACAAAGGAGCGTATTTGACAAGTGATGAGAAGATGCATTATCCAAAGGAGTCAATGTTTGCAAAGTGGGAGGCTGAGAATGCTATGGTGATAAGTTGGTGATGTCATGGCTTCTTCATTCTATGCAACCAAATATTGTAAATAATTACTTATTTTTGCCTACAGCCAAGGCAAGATGGGATTCTGTGACAAAGACTTATTCCAAGAGAGGGAATAAGGCTCACATGTATGATTTGCATCAAAAAGTCTCCAAGCTTAAACAGGATGATCAGCCTCTAGCCGATTACTATTCTACTCTTCATAGTTTATGGGAAGAAATTGACTTCTACAAAAATTTTAAGGCTCAGTGCACCAAGGACGCAACTCTTTATAATCAAAAAGTTGAAAAAACTAGAATCTTTAAGTTTTAGGCTAGCATACATCCAGACTACAAGCTTATTCGTGTTCTAATTTTGGAAAAAGATCCTCTTCCATCTTTAGATAAGGTCTTTTTGTACTTGTTACAGGAGGATAGACGTCATCTCATGGTTCAACCTCAACAATTTGTCTGCTCTAGTGGCCACCTCCTAGCGTGGATAATGTGGGTTTTTTCGTGGGTGTGGCAGTAGAGGTCGTGTTGGAGCCACAAGAAGATAGACAAATTAAAATGTGAGCATTGTGGTTATTTTTAACACACAAAGTAGACTTGTTGGGATCTTCATGGTCATCCCCAACAGGAATCAAAGGGTCAATCACAATGTGGTGGTTTATTTGGTTGCAGAGGTGGTTTCACACATAGGCTAGATACTAGATAGTGCCCATTCAATTACCTCATCTACAAAGCCAGTCTCTACTTCAACATCTTCTCCAAATAGTACTGTTTTTACTTGAGATTAGGTTGATGCTCTCCATCACTTTAAGGCTACCTTAGAACCTTCCACATTTGTCACACCTACATCATCTTTTGCTCAGTCAAGTACACATGCTTCTCCTTTCAGTGCGTCTTTCTCTACATCTAGCCCCTCATGGATCATTGATTCAAGTGCTTTAAACCACATGATAGGTAATTCTACATTGTTCTTATCTTATAGTATTTGTTCTGGTCAACACAAAGTACGAACAACAGATGGTTCCTTATTCTCCATTGTAGGGAAAGGGTCCATATTAGTCACTCCTTCCATGAGTTTATCTTTCGTTCTTCATCTTCCTAACCTTTCTCTAAACTTGATGTCCATTAGCTATATTACCAACTCTCTTAACTGCAATGTCACCTTTTTCCCCTTTTACCTGTTTCAGGACTTGGTGACGAAGGAGATTATTGGTAAAGGACATGAGGAAGGAGGATTGTACCAGCTTAACATAGATTCACATACAACATCCCCAATTAAGCAACTATAGTTCCCAATTTCAGCTTCAGCTCGTGGAGAGCACTCACAACTATTACAATGACACCATCAACTTAGGCATCCTTATTTTTTTTTATTTTAAATAAACTATTTCCATAGTTTTCGTCTTTTTCTTCTATAGATCCTTCTTATGATGTTTGTGAGTTAGCTAAACGTTGTTGTAGTTCTTATGTCTTAAGTAATAATAAAGTATTCATTTTAATGTGATACATTTTGATGTGTCCCTACTCTGATCACTTCTCTACTTGGTTTTCACTAATTTGTTACAGTTGTTGATGATTTTCCAAGGCTACTTGGGTGTCCCTGTTGAAGTCAAAAATGAGGTATTCTATCTTTGAATTTTTTCATAAAATGGTTGACACACAATTTTATACCAAACTCCAAATCCTTCTTACTGATAATGGTGGAGAGTATGTTTCTCATACTTTTATTTTCTATTTGGCTGCATATGGTATTATACAACACACTACATGCCGACATACTCTAGAGCATAATGGCATTGCTGAACGGAAAAAACCATCATCTCCTAAAAGATTCTCGTGCATTACTTTTTCAAATGAAAGTTCCTAAAGTATTCTACGAGGATACTTTTTTAACTACAGCCTACTTCATCAATCGACTTCCCACTCGTTTTATTGACTTCTAGTGTCCTCTACAAGTTCTTTCTCTCACATCTCAGTTTCTCATTCCTCCTAAAGTGTTCAGGTGTGTATGTTTTGTACATGTTCCTAAGGCCAACAGGTCCAAATTGGATCCCTAAACCTTCAAATGTGTGTTTTTGGGTTATGCCACTAATCATAAAAGCTATAAATGTTATGATCTTGCTTCTCGGAAGTAGTTTGTGGGGGTAGCATTGGTAATGTTTATAGTGATGATGAGTCCCCATGTCTAGTTCCTCCTTATGTCTTTGACTATGGTGACCAAGATAGTGATTGGTGTAGGAAAGGTGAACATTATGCTCAGGCGGAGAATAATGGAGATAATTTGGATGTCCAAGACCAAGTTACATCTTAGGGGGAGCAAGGGGGTGACCCATCAAATATTTATAAGTTTATGAACAAAGAAAAAGGAAAGTCCTGACTCCTCATGTGCCCCCTCCACAGATTCTTCTTCACCATCATCTGTCTAAGGTAATTCCACCTCCCCATCTGATTTTCATCTTACTATTGCTCATAGAAAATGTGTTTGTACTTGTATTCAACACCTTATTGCCAATTTTGTGTCCTATGATCATCTCTCTCCAAAGAACAAGGCTTTTGCTTTGTCTTTGTCCTCCATTGCTATTCCTTGTAGTGTATCTGAAGCACTATCACAAAATCCTTAGAAAGAGGCTATGATTGAAGAGATTAACGCATTAGAAAAGAATGGCACATGCGAACAGGTTGATCTTCCAAAGAGGAAAATCCACAGTTGGGTGCAAATGGGTCTTTACTGAGAAGTTGAAACCAAATGGCACAGTTGATACAAGGTACAACTGGTTGCATACATGGATCAAAATCTCAGGATCGGCCGATCTCGATCTGATCCAACCTTAGATAGGGCGATCCTTCAAAGGATCAACCGATCCCATGAGGATCACCCGATCTAAGGCTAGATCAGTCAAATTGGTCCCGAGCAATCCCCATCCGATCCGACCCAATCTTTAGAACCATGTTTGCAAAGGGGTATATCGGTATACCCAGACCTATGGAATAAACTATGAAGAAAGGTTCGTACCAGTTGCTAAGATGAATTCAATGTGAATTTTGATCTCAGTGGTAGTAAATAAATGGTGGTCATTACTACAATTGGATGTAAAAAATGCATTCCTCCATGGTGACTTATAGGAAAAAATTTACATGAAAGCCTCTTTAGGCTTTCAGCATTTTATAGATAAAGGCAAATTCAAGAATTGAATAATGCACTCTATGGGCTAAAACAAAAACCAAGAGTATGGTTTAAGCGATTTAGTAGTGCTATGAGATAAAGAGGGTACTTGCAGAGTCAAGTAGAAAACTCTCCATCAAGCATTAAAGTAGTGGTTTAACTACTTGTATAATATATGTTGATGACATTGCGGTGACAGGGGATGATCTTGGTAAGGTAAAGCAATTGAAAAAGTATTTAGGCTAACAGTTCGAGATAAAAGATCTAGGCCCACTACACTATTTTCTTGGGATAGAGGTACTAGTGTATTACGTTCAAAGAGGGGAGTGTTTCTATCTCAGAGAAAGTATGTGTTAGACATTCTTAATGATGCCGGGATGTTGGGTTGTAGGCCATGCGATACTCAAGTTGATCACAAGATCTTAAACCCTTTAGAATGGAAACATAACCTTTCAAATGACGACAAAATTAAGCTAAATGGAAAAGATTTAACTTCCCAAAATAAAGCTTAAAGAAATGTGACAAAAATATAACATTCATTTCTCTTTTTTATGAATAACGATCAATTTATTAGAAAAAAAGGGTAGTCTCAATGCACAAGGCTCCCGCCACTGCGGGGTCTGGGGAGGGTCAGATGTATGCAGCCTTACCCCTACATGCAAAACTAAGCCCCCTTTTAGCAAATAAATCTGAGATGAAATACCTTTCTATATTCTACTGCATGGGGAAGATTAAAAGAAGAAAAGAAAGAAGAGTGAAAAACGTAGGACAATCGTATGAGAGTTTACATTCTTTCATACATATGGATTTATTATATATATGAGATACATTCTCTCATAAATATAGATTTACTATTATATATATCTTGACACTTATACCCTTACATTGATGTTACCCCACTACTTCAACACTCCCCCTCAAGTTAGAGTATGGGTATCAAACATACCCAACTTGCTAATAATATCATGAACTCGAGCTCTAGTTACTCCCTTAGTTAAAACATCAACCAAATGTTGTTCTTGAAATTCTATTCTAGAGGGGGGGTGAATAGGATTGGTCGTACTCTTTTTAAATTAACTTATTTTGCTTTGCCTATTTTATTAACCTTATTGTTTAATTTGTCAATTAGAGTGTTTTAATTGTCCTCAATGATTTAATTGATTATTGCTCAATTAGATAAGCACAAGGATTACTATAGTCGCATCAATCACAATTTACACAAAGCAAATATAAATCACACAGCCACAAAATAGGTGTTTATAGTGGTTCGGCACTAGGCCTACGTCCACTCCTAAAGCTCAATCCAGAGCTTCCCGTAATTTTATTCA
>JAOXJP010106972.1:0-14225 GCA_025762735.1 Platanus orientalis | reverse complement strand
CAGAATCAATTCACTTTTTGGAGGTTTTTGATTCCCCCTCCTGAGTGTCCCATCAGGGGGGTGTCGCACTTGATATTAGACCGTCAGATTAGAGGTGACGTGAACTCATTTCTTGGTAAGAAGGGGACGGGACAACTTATTCATCATTGGGTAGTTACACATTAAAGGCGGCAACTGACTCCAATCATGGGGTACACACACATTCAAGGGAGGCAACTCACACATTCATTGGGGGGGGGGGGGGATCAAGCATGTCCATGATTATTACAAGGGTACTCAGACATTAAGGGGGCAACTGAACCCTTGCTTCAACGTGGCTCCACCCAAGTGTAAACATGTGTAGCTATGGAGGATGGCAACACTGCACAAGCACATGGAAAGCCAGAGCTCATCCGCAAGATGCATGGAACCAATTGGCTAGGTTCAAACTCCTCCACGATCTGTTTGGGCTTCAGACGTCCTTAAATAAAAGAAAGAAAAAGTTCTTCCCCTTCACTAATAATAAAGCTTTGATTTTCCCCTTGCATTTGCCCCCTGTCCTCATTGCTCTTTAATGGCGCTTCTAAGTAACGTTCTTCTGATTGCTCTTCCAAGGTAACGGTACCATTAATACCTCGTAAACGGCAGCAAACTTTGTTTTTTGTGTCTTCTGGCTCCTGAAACCACTGAAAGCACTGCATACTGACTTTATCTAGGGATACTGTGCAGTCAATGGTCAACTTTGACCGTGATCTTCGTTAGTTATTTGGATTTTCCCTGCTCTTCCGAACTAAACTTATATATTTATCGAAAAAAATAAAAAAACTAAGTTTATACGGGACATTCTTCGTAATGGTGGATAAGGTTTAGAAGCCGAGTTAAGACAAACTTTGCTTCAGTTCATCGAATCAGCTTGTTTCAGTTCATCGAAAGTCATTATTTTGAAAAAGGACAAAAAGTTCAATAGAACCTCGTTTGATAACTCTCTTAAGAAGTGAATCTCATTACTTTTGTTCCCAAGATTATAAGATAAGTAAAAATGGTATTTGATAACATTGCATTCTCTTCCTGAATTCCACTCCCAAAATTGTTTTGAGAGTGGAATTTTGGAAGCTGAAAAAATAGCTTTTTTGAGTCTAATTCATGATTTTATTTTATTTTTTACCTATTCTTCTCATCATCTTTAAATCATTTCATTATTTTCATCAAAAATTTAATTTTTTTTCAATTTCTCTTCTCTACTAAACCAAACATGTTTCTTATTCTGAAATTCACTTCAAAAAATGTATTCTTGTTAGAATCAAGAATCAGGAATTGAGAGATGAAATTCAGGAGAGTTACCAAACAAGGCCCTAATGACCCATTAATCCAACTTATCTAATTTCAATATTACTATTGTCACAATATATATATATTATAAAATTTTAATCAAACCGAGCAAGTTGAGTTTAGTGAAGAAACAAGCTTAAATCAAGGTTCAGGCTCAGCCAAGCTAGCTCAGCTCATTGACAACGTTAGGTGGACACCAAGATGGTAGGAATCCATTGGCTCCTAAGTGATATAGCGGAATAGCAGAGAGAAGAACACGTAATCTCTTTTGTTGGGAAAAACCCTAAATTTCATCAAGGAAGAAAAATTCGTTTTAAAACTTTTATTAATGAAAAAACTGAATTGCCTTAAAGGTTACAACGCTTTAAATAGAGAAAAGAAACCCTAATTCATGTTAGGCACAAAATTAGGCTAATTTGGTAAATTTTACCAAAAATAGAAAAATCGAGATAATAACAAAATCAAATACTAATATCACTAAGAAACATCCCAAAACAAATGAGATCTTATTCTGACTTCTAAATGGAAAGTTATTGCAAAAAGGAAAATTACTAAAAATAGCAAAAACGTTGATTTAAGGGCCTTAACGAAGGAATTTATGCAAAAAGTGGCGGTGCTCATGGCAAAGCGATGAGTTTTGATCCTCGTGAAATTTTTCTTATGCTCACCAAATTTCACGCAATTCCGTTCTCAGGGCTCATGATTTCTACTAGAGCCTTTTTGTCCTTCTTGTGTGTAACTCACTAAACTGCTTGTGGCATCTGTTCTACATCAGGGATGTGGAAAAGAGGTTATCCTATTTGGGGTTTCTATTGTCTCATATCTGGTGAGCGAGTCATTATCCATACTTATAGGCTTAAGTAGTGGCGTATCAAATGAGATCTTGCCTATCTCTTTCCCCCATGTTCATCGCCAGGTCTCCCCTGGCTCTTTTTACCTTTTTTTCAGTATGTCAGACCAACTGTAGAAAATATTCTCCCTTGGTAACGTTTCTGGATTGTTCTTATCTCTAAGCACGGAAAGCGGATTCTCTACCTTTCTTACTTATCGGGGATTTGTGGAGATCTAATGTTTGTCGTGATTATGACTTCACTGTTTTGTGTCGAGTGGTTCAGCCAGCACCCCGGGAGTGTTTCCAGGATACTCGGGGTGTTGGGTACTAGAGGGCAGAGTGGAAGGCTTGGTGTTTTTCGATTACTCCTAGGTATTGGAAGGTCACCGGGTAGTTGAGCCTCTTGTCGCTGGCCTTGATATCCTTTAGGTCGGGGGACTCCAAAGATTCCTCAGGTTGGTCTCCTCGTAGATCCCTTAGGTCAAATTTTTTAGGGTCAAGGCTCTGCTGGTTCATCAGGGTCGGTTTATAGGGGGGCTCAGTATCTTTCCCTATCACTTGCTCCCCTCATTCCCTAGTCCAAGGTTATGTGGCTAAGGAATGTGAGCCATTTGTGACCGTTATCCTTTGTTTTGTGCACGTGGCTCGTCTTTTGGGTTATCGAGGTGACATTGATTGGGGACATGCATTAATGATGGCTTCGCATTTAATGAGATTAGATAATCGAAGGGGCATGCTAGCACCAGTTAAGAGTCATGTCAAGGGTCGTGTTTATTGCAAATCCCTAGGCCATCAAACTACTATGTTTAAATATCTTAATATTTTTGGGATTCATGCATCACCTTGCCTTCTGTGTTAATTTTGATATCTCCTTGGATGTGCAACACACGTAAGGCTGAGATTACTCGAGGTTGCCTAGAAATTGCTCCCTTAAGTAAAGGTTCATTTTTCTTTATCTCTCCCAACTATCCTCTGTGACTGTGTTTACTCTTTGAGTGATTTCCAGTGAACTCTCTGCTTTCCGGCACTTAATCCCTGTGGATATTCACCATCTCTGGTGTTAATCCTCATTTTGTTCTTTCACCAGGTATTTTATTTTCATTTCGTAGCTTTTTAAAAAAATCATTTTCTTTTCTTTTCTTCCTTTTTTTAATATCTTATAACTATGGTGTCATCGTAGTTTCACCCCTCCTTTTTTCAGTGTCTTTGTTTTTTGCGTAGCCTTTCTTTCCCTCAATGAACCCATGGTATCTAGGGATACTGTTGACCAGATGGTTGACGATGCCTACGACCTGTCGGAGGTCCGTCAAAATCCTATGGAGCAGGCCATCTAGCCAACCCCATCTCATACCCAAGAGGCTGCGGGGGAGATTGCCCCTGAGAAGGATTTCACCGCCACCAATGATGCCTCTAAGTTGGGGGAACAAGCCTTGACTCGTCTTCGTTCCACATACTTTATTCTAAGGGGGTCATCTTTTCTACCCCTGGGATACCCGAGCTTTCGTGGCCCCAGTCAGTAGCGTAACACTGTATGAGCAGGCCCTTCTGGCGGGCCTCCGATTTTTGGTTCCCTTTTTCTTTAAGGAGTTGCTATTTTTCCTTGGGTTAGCACTGGAGCAACTAATGCCTAACGCCTGGCAAATAACAATAGGATGTATGGTCCTATGGGAATTAACGTTTAAGGGGACAGTTCACCTCACCCTAAACGAGTTTTTTTTATTGCTATTACCTAAAAGAGCAAGAGCCAGAGTGGTTTTATTTTGTTACCCAAGACTCGAATACGACCTTAGTGATCGATCTTCTAAGCTCTAATAGCGGGTGGAGGGGCTGATACTTCTTCGTTTTGAGTAAAGGCCAAGAGTACTCCTTAGGGGAGGTCCCTCTTGTGAGGTTTAACTAGGCCTAGGCATCGGCCATCAGCACTGTAGGTGAGTCACGGTTTCCCATTTCTTCTCATTTCTTTTTTTTTGTAGTCTTCCCATTCGTTATATCTTTTTACGCGTTTATTGGTTTATTTTGTTTTTTGTTTTTAGTCTCGAAGGTAGAAGAGCTATTCCTCAAGGAGGAGGTCACAATTCAGGGGGTTGTGAACCACTCGTCCCATGCCTACCCTGATCTCGTCACTCCCAAGAACCTTCATAGGTTTGGGTTCGGGCTTGACCCAGGTAGCCCCCATTTTCTTTTCTTTGTCTCTTTTTTTATGTTCATATGGTTAATTTCTGACCTCGAGTTTGTTCTTCTATACAACAATGAAGTCAAATAAGAAATTTATGGCTCAGACCCGGGAGGCAAAGGCAGCCAACCAAGGGATGGTCATAACCTCCAAGAAAAGGAAGCAAGAGATCATTAGTGGGGGGACCTCTCAAGTTCAGGCCCTCGAGGTCGCTCCTAATGTGGCACCAGTCCAGCCTGCTCCAACCTTGCCAACACCAGTTCCAGCTTTCGAGGCATCCATTCCCGTTGTGGACTTGGAAGTGGAGACCACCAGGTCCCCTCCATTCTCGACGACGGAGGGTGAAGCAGCAGTCTCCCTTGAGATCTCTACCACCGAGGCCTCCTCTCTGCCTGTAATGATCACAATAGCTCCTCTTCCCCTGGTGGCATCGTCTTTCGATGCAGGCAATACCCAAGCACTCTCTTCCTCGACCCTAAAGAGCAATCAGTCTTCTTCCAGGCCCTCATCTTGGCTATCAAAGCTAAGCCTTGGGGTAGATTATCTCCTGGGAGGCATTCCCACTAAGGACCTCGAGTCCTTAAGGAAAAATCTTGTCCCGTTTGCGATTTTCTAGGAGATGATGCACTATATGGCCAAGGTAATCTTTTTCTTCCTTTATACTTTGCTTTTCTCTTTTATCATTTATGTGTCTATACTGACTCATTTATTTTTGCATCTATTTTTTTGTTTCAGACCGTGGCCCTGATGGCAGCCTCTATCCAGAGGTTAAAGGTAAGTGAGCATGTCTGAGGTGATCTCTAGAATCTCCTTACTAAGACTAAAAGCATGCTGTTGCTACTTAAGATAACGTCAACCCTGAGATTTGTGCCCTTTAGGAAAGGGTCTCTTGGGCCAAGGGCTCCAGTGCTAGCTTGGTCGCCCGGACCACAAAAAATGAGGCCCGCATCAAGGAACTCGTGATGCAATTACAGTCGACCGAGATAGAGATTACCCAGGCCAAGGACAAACCTTGGCAGAGAGGAACCACCGCATTACAGTTAAGGAATCATTTTTTACAACTCTCAAGGAGGCGATGAGTAAGAAGGTGGCAGAGGCCGTGGAGCTCACTTAGATCTGGGCCGAGGAGGAGAAGGAGAGGGCTGTCAAAATGGTGACTGCCAATTATATGGCCTCCAATGCCTTGGAGGTCGTTAAGGCCAGGTGTTTCTTGGAGGGGTTTGAGTCCTTTCGAGAGGTAGCAACCGAGGAGTACCCCGACCGCAACTTCTCTATCTTTGTCCTCAAAAAGGAGGAAGAAGAGGGCGAGGAGGGGAAGGAGGAGAGGAAGGGGAAGGAATGGTCGGAGGAGTAGTCGAGGAAACTGGGGCTACTGCCTTGGGAGGTGTAACCTCGGGGGATGCTAACCCCCAAGTGTGACTGTACTTTTTATCTTTTTTTCCCCTTTTTTTTAACTTTTTAATATATAAATGAAGTTACTTTTTTGCCCCTATTTTTATGTACTTTATTCTTGTTGCTACTTTTCTCCTTAAATTTTTTTCTAAGTATGGATGTGTGTCATAGCGATTATGTTTCTTCTCGAGTTTCTCGAGCATATTAGGGTAGGCCATGATAGGGGCACGTAAGAGTATGGAGATAGTTAATGAATTTCTTTAAGTATGAGTGCATCTCAAGGTAAGTAACTTTTAAGCAAGTGGGGGTACGTAATGAAATTTTTCTAAATGTAGGTACGCCTTAAGGATAATACTCCCTCAACAAGTAAAGAGAGATAATGATAATTTTTTCAAAGTGTAGGTACTCCTTGGGGATAATACTCTCTTAGCAAGCAGGTGCACTACCCTTAAATAATTTTTCAGGAAGGAGAAAAAAGACCCATCTGGTCTCTCATGGTTTGGGTAAGGGTTCCTAGTGACGCTCTTTTGAGCTTAAGCCCTTACCCCTCATGGGGGCCTTTCTTTAGTAATGTTATCGGGCACTCTTATGCCCCCATTTCAAATTTATATGTGAGAGAAAGGTAGTTGTACTTAGTGTTGAAGGATCGATTTTAGTTGTGATGCACATGTCTCGATGCCCCTCAGATCCCTAGCTTTATTGGCTGAAGTCTTTGCTTTTGTTGATCTGTGAGACTTCTCTTTCCCTTAAGGGACAGGTTGATCTTGTGACTTGGGGTCAATTTGGTGACCTGAGGACTGATCTTGTAACCCGGGTACAAGGGCCTGAAATTCTCCCTAGAGTGATAGGTCAATCTTGTGACTTAGGGTTAATCTTATGACTTGAGGGCTAATCTTATAATCTGGGCTTGAGGGCCTAAAATTCTCCCCTAAGGGATGGATCAATCTTGTGACTTGGGGTCAATTTTGTAACCTAAGGGCTAATCTTATAACCTTGGCTCAAGGGCATAAAATTTTTCCCTGAGGGATGGGTCAATCTTATGACCTGAGGGCTAATCTTATAACCCAGGCTCAAGGACCTGAAATTCTCTCCTAAGGGATGAGTTAATCTTGTGACCTGGGGTCAATCCTGTGACCTGAGAGCTAATCTTATAACCCAGGCTTGAGGACCTAAAATTTTTCCTGGCCTTGCAAGGTAAGGACACTTCATTAACAAGGGTCGAATCATTACATCAGTTTTACTGATAGTATTTTATCAAGTGCTCAACATTCCATGATCATGGCAGGGGCTCCCCTCTCATCGTCTAGAGGTGGTATGTCTTGGGCTTATGACAACTTATTATCCAATGAGGCCCCTTCCAATTTAGCCTCAGTTTTTTCTCTGTTGGATCTTGTGTCACAAGGCTTACATTTTTGAGGACTAAGTCCTCCACTATGAATCTCCTTGTCCTGACCTATGAGTTGCAGTACTTGGCCATTTTCTGCTTGTAGGCAGCTAGCTGCCCGAAGTGTGGCCACATCCCTTTTCTCTTTTATCATGTTAAGATTGTCTTTGAGGCTCTTCTTGTTCCTTCCCAAGTCAAAATTCGTTGTTCTATATATGGCCATCCCGATCTCGTATGGTATTACTGCTTCGGTTCCAAATGCCAAGAGGAATAGCATTTCCCCTGTGGGGGTCCTTACCGTAGTGCAGTATGCCCAAAGGATGTTTGGTAGCTCCTTGGGCCAAAGGGCTTTAGAGTTCTCGAGTCTTTTCTTGATGATGCTCAAAAGTGTCATGTTGGTGACCTCTACTTGGTTGTTGGCTTATGGGTGAGCCGAGGAAGAGAAATGATTTTTGAACCCGAGTTCTGCACAAAATTCCTAGAACCGGGCATTATGGAACTGCTTGCCGTTGTAGATGATAAGCACTCGGGGAATCCCAAACCGACACACGATTGATTTTCACGTGAAGTCCTAAATTTTTTTCTCATAGATTTTGGCTAGGGGTTTAGCTTTCACCCACTTTATGAAGTAATCGTTGGCTACTACTAAGAACATCATCTACCCTTTTCCTCAGGGAAGAGGTCTGACAATGTCGATTCCCCTCTAGGCCAGTAGGCCTGCATCCTTTTGCATGGATGGCTAATAATATCCTATCCTAATTGCTTTGTGAGCCATCACCTAGCCTCCTAAGTGGTTCTGCATATTCCCTCGTGTATCTCCTAGAGCACATAGTTGGCTTCCTCTTCGGTAGGCACCTAAGTAGGGGGAGGCTAAAGCTCCTCTTATGGAGGGTGCCATCAAGGAAGAGATACCGACTCGCCCTTATTCTCACCTTTCTTACCTCATCCTTCTTGGATAATTCATTGTTCTTCAAGTATTTTATAATTTGGTTGGCCCACTCAAGCTCGGGGTTAGCCATGTTGACTTCCTTACCTTCTCCCACCTCGGTACTTGGCTCGGGTAGACACTCAATGAAGATCTCAAGCTTAAGGTTTTCCATGACTGATGATGCGAGTTTGGCCAACCTGTCCATTTTTTATTCTAACCCTGTAGGACCCACTATATGGCAAAATATTCGAATCGAGACTTCTCTTTCACTACTAGCGTGTGGTATTGCTTCATCCATTCATCTTTTACCTCATATTCCCCTTGTACTTATCCTACCATAAGCTGAGAGTGGTTGTTGATTCTCACTCGCTTGGCTCCGAGGGTGTGGGCAAGGAGTAATCCAGTGAGCATTGTTTTGTACTCAGCCTCATTGTTGGTTGCCTTGAATCCCAATCTGATGGCATACTCAAGCTCATTTCCTTTTAGTGTGACCAAGACAACTCCTCTCCTAGCTGCACTACTTGTAGAGGAGCCATCAACATATACAACCCACGTTGCGTGGCCTACTTCCTCTCCCTCGGGTAATTCCTTCAGCACCTTGGGCTCGCCCCCTGATTCACGGGTGTATTCGACAATAAATTTTACCATTACTTGGCCCTTAATGGCTCCCCAGGGGTGGTATTCTATGTCAAACTCGCTAAGCTCCACTGACCACTTGACTAGTCTCCCAAAGGTCTTGGGTTTGTGCAAATGGCCTTAAGTGGTTGACCAATGAGCACCCGGATGGTATGGGCCTGGAAGTAAGGCCTCAATTATTTGGCTATGATAACCAGGGTGAACGCTATTTTTTCTGCCCTTAGGTATCTTTCCTCTACTCCCCTGAAAGCTCTACTAGTGTAGTATACCAGCACTTACACCCCACTTTCATTCCTGATTAACACTGAGCTGATTGTCGTTTCCGATACCGACAGGTACATGTAGAGCACCTCACCTTGCTTTGGTTGATTATGAAATTCCAATCTATAAATACTAGAGGGGGTGAATAGGATATTTTAAAATTACTTTTATAATTACCCCAAATTCAACTGTTGTTCAATTAATTTAGTCCTGTATTCAATTGCAATTGAATTATGCTCTTGAATATGAATATGTTCAATTCTATCACATGTGTGATTAAAATAATAAGTGCAATACTTGACAAGTAAATGAAGAATGTATAGGCAAACCACAAGCAATAACAATATACACAAGATGTATAGTGGTTCGACACAACGGCCTACATCCACTCTCAAAAACTCACTACCAAGCTATCTAATTTTATTAAGATTGAAGGTGTTACAATTAAGGCTAAAAGTAATAAAAGCCTAGTCTACTTGCTAAGCAAGCTATACCTGGTGTCTCCGACGGATGTGGTGTATGGTTTACTCTTCCGGTGTTCCTAGTAGAAGAGCTAAGGTCTACACTACCGGTGTCTCCGGTGGTAGTGCCAATTCTCCCGGTGTTTTCGATGGGAGAGGTCTCAATACCTTAATAAAAAAGTAAAGGCAAGTTTTTACCTCTTAAAGGTTGGTGATGTTGTCTTGCACACAAGTTGGGGTTACTCCTTGTTAAGCTAGATTTAACTATTGTTCCCCTATGCTTCTTGGTGGCTCTTTAAGCTTGTAGAGCCAACTTTGATGGGTTGCTCCTCCTAGAGCAAGGTGTAACACACAATCCCACACTATCTCCTTTTAGGTTTCCTTTTGGACAACCCTTGTAGCCTACCTCCAAAGAACTTGCCTTAAAAATATTAGAGAGGTGGAAATGGAATGGTCTTAGGTATAAATTTACCTATCTAAGCATAGAGAGAGATTTAGAGAACTAAATCTCTTAAGATTCACCAAGGATGAGCTAGAGAGCTTTCAAAGTATATGAGTTTTTGTCAAGAACCATTTGTTGCTCATTTTTGGAGTTCATCCCCTTTTATGTTAGATGAAAATGAACTTTTTCCATTAGATTAGAACATTTCCCAATGGTCAAGAAAGATGGGCCATTGATTAGAAATGAACTTTTGAAGTTTTAACTGTTATACAGTGTTTCCGCTACTTTGGATCGATCCAAGTACAAAAAATACTCAGAACCTATAACCCGAGAGTTGTTGGTTCGATCCCGGATCAATCCAAATTATTTGGATCAAATTGGGAGGTTTGGATCATTCCTAGATCAATCCAAAGTCACATAAAATAGCCCCAAACCCCTTGGGAAAACTGCAGTGACTTGTGATCGCCCCTTTGGAACCCTTCCTTGGACCCTTGATTCACCTTGACTACATCACATTACCTGTTTTACTTTATGTGGGCTTTGAATGAAGTGTGAACCCCTTCGGGATGATTTGTTGACTCCCAGAATGATCTCTTGAGGCTTCCTTGGCACTTGATGATATTCTTCATGATGCTTGTACCCAAGAACCTCTTAGATTCTAACATGACTCCACTCATGTCCTAGTCTATACAATGCATGTATTTTACAGTTTATGGAATTTATAATGCATTACATTTACAATCTCCCCCTTTGGGAATTTCATTACAAAACTTAAAATACATGAAAATAGAGTACAAAATGAATATTACAAGAAATACATGAACTCCAACTCAAGCCATATCTTCAATGAATTTCTTTGGCTCTCCCCCTTAATACATACTCGAGCTTTTCATAAATTGTTCTTCATTTGCACTATGATTTTAGCCTTAAGTTCCTAAAATACATTTAACAAAAAGTATACCTTTCTCAAGCCAAAATTAGTCTAGTCAAATGATAGAATATAATGAACACACAAGCAAGCAAATGAATGTAATGAAAAGCATATGCCCATAAAGTGGAGCATCAAGTATGATCAGTGCAAGTGATTATAGGTTGAACACAATTAGTCTTAAGATATTTCACTTGATCATTTCTTAGATTAATTAATGACATGTAGAATTTCATTAATCTTTATGTTTTGCTCCCCTTTACTTAGGCAATTCATTTTTTACTCCCCCTGAGTAAGATATCCCAATTTTTAGTTCAAAATTGCCTTTAATTGACAATATTTGCAAATTTTGCTTATCTTTTACTATAACTCTCCCTCTTTTTGTCATGGATACCAAATAGTTTATATGAAGTGCATACCATAGAGGATATTAAAGAAATATTGAGAGATAGTAATAATAAAATGTAGAGCATAGCAGAAAAACTGATATTTTCATTTAGTCCCAAAAGATTTACCAATTTAAGTATAAATGAAAATGGAAAATACATCAAAATTCATTAAAAAATGACTATGAGCTCTACGCATCCTCATCACTCTCCTCATCCTCGTCCCTGGAGAAAATGTCAAGGACAACTCTGGGTGCTGATGTACGAGAGGGATCAATAATCCTCTCGATGCGGACAAGCCTCTGATCCATGCTCTCCACATTTTTTCCCAGGCAATCAAAACACCTGAGAATGGCCCCAAAATCTCCATAAATATCTCAGATCAGACCTAAGAGTGCAGGAGGTAGAGTCACTAAAAGTGCTCGGGCTGCAGTCTCTAAGGAGGTGGGAGGAACTCGGGGTATGGATGTTGAGGTACTAGCTGTTGTGGGCTCTAAAGCTGGTGGTGGAACCTCTGCTACTGTGGGAGTAGGAACAGGAGCTAGGACAGGCTGAGCTACCTCTCCAGTTGCCTGAGCCGCCTGTAGTGCAGCCCGCCTCTGACCATCCATCCACTTGATGGTAGCATCATCAATGGGAAGGCCTTGGGGAAGAATCACGGCAACTCTGGGAAATGTGACCTCGCACTGTTCTAGAATCTGAGTGACTAGCACCCCATACGGTAGACCCTTCTTTGTCCCATCGTCTATGGATGTCTGTAGCATAACCTGGCACATGATGGTTGGGACATGGATGGACTTGCCCTCCATTAAGCTGGCAACCAAATGTGCCCTATCGTCTGTCATGGAGATCTTGTGCATCGTCCGATCTTGAAGCACTCAGCAGTAGGCAATTTCCCAAACCAGGAACTGCCATCTCTCTTGAAGAGCTTGGAAATGCGAGCTTTGTCAATCCCCTGGTTAAGAAAGACAATGACAGTGGCTGAAGGGTGAGCAAGCCCTAACAATATGGAGACTCGGTCTAGGTCGATAAGCATGCAAACTCCATAGACCTCTATCTTAAAGGACAGGTGAGTGTAGTCCATGTTGTGGATGTTGGAGTAAAAGATGCAAATCACTTCTTGTTACACCTTGCCTTTGATGACGATGAGTTGCAACCACCCGTCATTAGGTATCGTTGTGCCTATCGTGAAGTCACGAAGTGTCGTCTGCTTCACGTACCTCTTATTGAAGATGCGCTTCTTTGAGAAGATGTTTGTGTAATTGTGGAAGGCTGTAGAGTTCCTCAATGCTCCAAAGTTTATATATATATCATTTTAGGTCATTTGATCTGCTCCTTTTCACATAGAGGAGCTTTCCCTAAATCCCACTTTGACATGGTTCAGTGTTTAGAGGATTAAAAATCAGGTGAGAAGTAAGAGGGAGGAGAGAAAAATGACTGTGTTTTGATCCTAGTTCGATCTTAGATCGAACTGGGCTTTTTCCCCCTTTTTATAAATGAGTGTCACTTCATTTTCCGCTGATATCGCCAGTTTGGATCGATGCACGATCGATCCAAAATAGAATCTTTTGGGTAAAACCCCGAGATTCTCTTCGTTCTTGCTCGGCTGGCCTCACTTACCCCAAATAAATGTTTTCTTATTAATTTTAGGGTATTTTTTAATGTGACTTTATATAAAGCACATTCCCATCATGCCTCGAAGATATTTAAACCTTTGTTGTGTCCAAGGCTTTTGTGAGGATATCCACCAGTTGATCCTTAGTTGATACATGCTCTAGAGATATTGTTTTCTCTTCAACCAATTCAATGGTGAAATGGTGACGAATATCAATATGCTTTTTTTTAGTGTGTTAGACTGGATTTCTAGAGATTTGGATTGCACTTGAGTTGTCGATGAATAGATTCATCATTGATTGAGACAGCCCATAGTCTGCAAGCATCTACTTCATCCATAGCAATTGCGTGCATCCACTCCTAGCGACAATATATTATGTCTTTGCTATCAATAGGGATATAGAATTTTTCTTTAGACAAAGCCACAAAACATGAAAATTTTTCATGTAAAAGCTTCCACCACTTGAGCTTTTATAATCATTAACATTACCTGCTCAACCAACATTTGAAACTCCGGCTAAGGCTAGTGCAGTATCAATGGATACCAAAGGTCGAAGTTAATTGTCCCATGGATATATTGAATGACACTCTTGACCATAGATGCAGATGACTCTTCAAAGACTATGTTTCATATCTGGTGGCTTATAAGTCTAGCTTTGTTTCTCATCACGAGCCATGATCATCATGTTGGTTTGTACATATCCATTTTGTTTTAATGATGTTCTTGTTAGAGAGTTTCTCAGCTTGGAACCATACATTATTTCTCTTGATTTTGGTGAGCTCATCTTGTATGACATTAATTTAGGCTTGATCATTTAAAGCCTATTTTATCTTCTTAGGCTCAATCTTTGAAGTGCAACAAAGATGGCATATGATGTTTTCAATTTGCCTTCTTGTTCTTACTCAATCCTTTAGATTACCAAGGATATCATTGAGTGGTACTCCCTTTTGTGATCCTTTTCTCCTTAGGAATGTTACCCAAATGAAATGTGAGAAATCATCCATCACTACCTTGAAATATTTCTCACCTCCTAGACTCTCCGTTCATGTTAGACTGATCAATTCTTTGTGGAGACGTTTCCAGAGGTTTAGATATCCCTATTTGCTTTGTCTTATTGTGAGGGACTCTAACTCATTTGCTCATTTGACAACCTTTGCACATAGGATTGTCAACTTGAGTCAACCTAGGCAAACCTTAGACTATTTTCTTTTTGTTGACCCTAGATAGGTCTCTAAGGTTGATATGACCTAACCTTTGATGCCAAAGATTAGTCTCATCTTTTTGAGACATACAACAAGCATCCAAATCATGCTTGTTGGGTTCTATGACAAAACGCTTGTTGCTTGTCCTTAACCCTTTGATAAGGAATTCATCACTTCCCTTATCCTTAATCTCACACCTGTCCTTCACAAAGTGTACAACATAGTTTTTCTACCATGATCAGCTTAAACTAATCAGATTATGCTTTAGGCCTTGCAC
>JAOXJP010106961.1:0-14225 GCA_025762735.1 Platanus orientalis | reverse complement strand
GTTTTTAAGATGTCATATCACCTCCAAAAAGTGAATTGATTCCCTTCTTGTGTGGCCATTGAGCGGCTCACAAGGGGGTGGCGTAGAGGATATCAGCCCCATTTTCAAGGGCTTGTAATAATGCTTTCTTTTTTACACAACGAACTTCATTGTCTCTACAACATCGCAGGCGAACAATCATTAAACCAGTAAAATGCTTACCAATATTTATCAGAAGCACATATGTAATTACAAAGAATAGAGCTACACAACTGAACATGTGTACCGGAATTGCAAGGTTCAAAGAGTAGTGATGGACCCTTACCAAGTGTGACAATTGATCGGCTCCGTGCCTACTCCCAATATCAATATCATACGTGTATATATATATATATCAAGTGACGGTTTTGTCAACTAGCCAGTTGTCAATACTCATTAGTGGAAATAATCATGGTATTTTGAACACTTTATTTCCACCATTTTCTTTGTCATTATAAAATTATAAAATTGCATATTTTGTTTTCATATTTAAGGGTTTGTCGTACAAATTCTCACTCTCAAATTTAAACCCAATTTGATTCCTAGAACTTTTTAAACCCTAACCTAGTTGTCATTTTCACTTCAGAAATAAGCAATTCTTGGAGATGCTGGTTGAGTTGTATGACAAAAAAAAAAAAAAAAAAAAAAATTGATTCTTGGCTTCAATCATGAATAACTATAAAGGTATACATGCCCATGACAATTTATATTGGTGATTGATTATAAGGGGTCGATTAATTAGTCATAATCCCTAGAACTACATACGAGAGATTTTCAGATTTTGGGAGTGTGTAAAACCACATCTACTAACCAAACAAATGACAATAATAATGTAATTAAGGTGATTGGGTTGAACCGAAGATGTCAGCCGTTGGTACGAAATAGCCATATGATACGTGCCTAATCACTTCAACCGGGCCCTCACTTCTCTCCATCACAGCCGAAGCAATCATCACTACCGATCCGTTTTTCGCAATGCTCTTTGGATCTTTACTAGAGGAAAAGTGGTGCTAAAAACACATGGACTGGACACAACAGTCCCGAAAAGTGAAAAGCATACCCCAAAAAGTGTAAATCACCCAAGGACGACACTTGGATGAAAATGAGATGGGTTAGACGAAATTTAAAATTCTCAACTGTTTTCTTCCACATGTCATCCCCTGGAGTCTAAGACACCATCCTGGATACCAAACCAGGATAGAACGTTTGCTCCATGTTTTTATTCATAAATCCCCTTTTATTAAAGAAGAATGGTTCTGTGTTGACACAGACCTCTGTAGGCATGCCATTGATTCACACATGGTATAAACAATTTTATCCCCTACACCACATGTCAGCTTATATTTCACCATAGACACTACTGGAGACTTTTTCATCACAGAATATTTGTTGGGCTTAATAAAAATAGGGGAACTTATACTGTGTATGACATGATTATGTTTTGAGCTGCAAAGTTGTCCCTAAATATGACTTAAGCCCTAACATGGTTACTAAATCGTTTCCAAACAGGGCCTAATTAACTTGGTAGCTTCCACCCTCCAATGTACCAAATCGGTCTTTGATGCAATCATTTGGTAAAAAGAAATAGTTCAAAGAAGTATGGAAAAGCAGGGACATCTTCTCCCTCTTTGTCAGTAATGTACCATTTATTAGGAAGATGAATGAGTTGTTCTTCTTTAGCAGAGAGAGCATTTCGTTTCCGACCAAATTTGAAAAAATAGGGTTTGTTTTGTTAAAAAAGGAGAGTGATGATTGATGAAGGTCACCCAAAAATGTCCACAGAAAATGATCCAATGAGATTGCTTCACTATCAAATGCATTGGTGGGTCACACCACTTATTATTATTATTATTTTTTAATCAAATGACTTCAAGGGTAGTCTTCTGTTGTGAGGTTGATTTGGACCCCCTAATAGCCATACCCACCTAGAAGATTATTTTGAACCCTTTTGACTGTACAGAATTTTGGGCCAAATTGGTGCCCATTAGCTTAACTTCTAGAAGCAGTGAGAATACGTGGATGATCCGGCGGAGTGGGAGTTGGGGACCTTTTGCAGCATGAGTACCAAGCCATGGAGTATGCTGCCAGTAACAACCTTATTGCAGGCGACGACCAACTCGACAGCAGACCACATTCCCGGTGACATTTGCCAAACAACAAAGCAACCATGATCCCACCAGTTCTGGTGCCTACTACACTCTTCACATTCTTTCCTGAAGCTATCTCCGTTTCAGAACAAATCATATTCACCGTGCCGGTGGTGTACATGTTTTTTTATACATTTTTGAAGCTTTAAGCATCCGGTAGCTGCCAAGTAGATATAATTGGCAGACGAGGTTTCCTGCAGAAATATGAGTTGATAAAATTTTTAAATCTGGTAAACAAAAGGGAAGAGAGCAGAAAGAAAGAAAGAATTGAATGTCTAGAAGAAGAAAAAAAGGGACTGGAGCAAGAGGGCAGCCCCAAAACACCAAGCAAAAGCCTCAAAATCTTGCCTCTTTGCTGAATTATTACCAAAAAATGTGACAGGAAAAATTATTCCAGGAGAAGCTTCTTTCCCTCTGTAGTCCTCTTAAGGATCATATCATAAACTTGTGCTGTCACCGAAATTTGTTCTTCAAATCTTGAGGGTGTAAATTTAAAAGTTCGGCTTTTTCTCTTTTACTCATATAGCAGCACAAGTGGAAATATGGTGGGACGAACTTTAAGGTCACCAGAGTAGCTGGAATATGTGGAACAGAGTACCGGTGATACAAAGGACATAGTTCCTCCCCAAGGAAGCCAAGAAACATTCAAAGAGGGTTAAGTTTTATCCAACAACAACCAAAAAAAAAAAAAATGACCAAGTTTTGATCAAATTTCCCCAACCGTTCTTGGTTTCTAGATAAAAATATTCACCTAACCCTTTACAATTAAGTACCAAAAAAAAAAAAATACAACTCTCAGCTTTTTCAGACATTGAAAGCTTGTGTGAACAAAGAGGGAATACTGTGAGTTCACATTTCTAGTCTGAATGGCCATGTACCACTCCAATCTTTGCCCAAGCATGTTCTTATCCATTGTGTATTTACAATAATACTCTCATTTAACCACAAGTATTGAGTTGTGGGACCACATGTCAGATTGGAGATGATTCAAAATCAAATGTGATGGTACGGAAGCATAAAATTTGTTGAGAAGGACAGCATCATTGCACCTTTGGCATGAAAATGATTTCCCAGCAATGTTTCTTACTATTGGCTAATAACAGAAAAGCAAAACAATTCAAAACTCGTGAGCCAGCTTGTTAGATTGGTAAAGTCTGTGGGAGTTCGTACCACAGATTCACCAATTAATGACTAACCACTACTGATCCACTTGCTTATCAAAAAATAGAAAGAAAATCTTTAATTTTTCTTTGTTCGTAGTTTTAACTCAAAATTTTAATTGATATAAGAGAGGAAAACTCTAGTGCATAGTGGGTCATATAACCACTATAAATTAGAGATTTGGACACATGGCCAATCCGATGCATCCCTTATCATATGGATAACTAAGAATGACCGTATGATTCTTCTCCAAGTCCCCCCTAGATGAAATAGGAATCTACCTTCCAAGTCATTATATAGACTGACATGTGTTGTTTTGGGGGGTACAAAGGTCCAAAAAAATGTTCAGGTGAAGAAGTGGTTAAAAAAAGACATCAAAATCACAAATACACCATATGTCAATCAATGGCATGCCTCTAGAGGTCTGTGTCAACAAAGACAATCATTCCCCTAAAAGAAAGAAAATACCCTAAGACCCTGTTTGGTTGCCATGAAAAAGTTTTTTCATGACAAAATTTTCTTGAAAAATCATTTTTAAGCTGTCTGGTTGCCATGAGAAGTTGGCTTTTTCATCTTTTTCTTAAAATTATTTTCTTTCATTTTCTTGTGGGATTTTCTCTTCTTTTCTTTTCCATACAATTCAAGACAACCAGACTAGGCCTAAAAGAAAATGTTAAAAACGATATTATCATTGTACCTTGCATGAAAAAGTTGTTTCACACAATGAAATTTACATTGTTTTTCACCTAATCCTTCGTTTTACACAATATAAATATCTACATTGCTCACCTATTTCATTCACAACATCAAATAGACTACATTGATTTTTGCCATCTCCTCCTCAAAGTAATATCTACTCCCTTCATTTAAGCAGATACTTCAAAACTCATTTTTGTCTTCTTTTTTTTTCCATTTTTATTATCCTATTGCATTTATAGAAAAGGTCACCCATGTTTGCTCATATATCGTTCTTTTATGCTTATTATATTTTTAATGCTTATTATTTTTACTATTGTTGTTGAAGGTAGTGTGTGTGTGTTTTTTTATCATTTTTTGTTGGTGGTGGTGGTGTGTGTTTTTGTTTTTGTTTTTTTGTTTTTTTGTTTTTATATATTTTTTCCACCAATTGGATTATTAATGAAGCATTTTGGCAAAATGCAAGGGTGTCCATTCAGAAATTAAATCAAACAAATAAAAATACTATTGGGAATGAAAAATTCTTAGCAAAAACACAATATGTTTGTATGATTAGTGATTATATTTCATTAATGTTAAGAATGATCAACCATTTATTTTTAGAGTTACTCTTTAAGCTTCTTTTATCACTTGATCAATCATTGATTTTCAGACTTTTTTTCTTTAAACTATTTTAATCAGTTCATCACTTCAAAAGGGTATCAACTTGAAATGCCTATCAATGGGAAGTCAACATCTTCATTTGTTGAGTTGAATTGATCTTCCCTTCCCTTTGTATAAAAATGGTCTCTCAGAGAGAAAGAAAAAGACGTTAACGACTAAGGTTCATATGTCTCTTTGAAGACTAATAAAATTAGGATTTAGGTTTGTAAAAAATATATATATATTTTTTTAAAAAGAAAGAAAAACTTTAATGACTAAGGTAAAAAGGTGGACTTAGAAGAGAGGAGAAAGAGATGGTAACAACAGAAAGATATGTAATGTGGGATTTCGTTTCCAATTATATCATATAAGCAATTTAAGGTTAAAAAAGGTAATTAACTATTACTAAAAACCAATTTTGCAAATTACCTACCCATTCTCTCTCAGTTTCATTCTCAAACCAGTATCTGCATGTATACAAGCTTATAAACATAAATCACTTACAGAGATTGAATCCAAGATACTTCAAATTAAGTTGGGGGAAAGTTAGGATTGCTTAGAAGTGGAAAGATGTCATGAAATTCAGGGAAGCTTAAGGAAACATAGTTAAAGTTTTAGAAACTATGAATACATGTACCAATAGTTTTTGAGAAGAGAAAATAAGCATAAATGTATGTTCAGAACATGTAATACAAAATAGTAATTATTTGGAATAAACAAAAAAATATCAATAGTAACTGATACAAGTTATTTAAAATACAAGACTTAGATGTAAAAGTAAGATGCAATTCATTACAAGCATGCATTTGCTAAGCTATAGATTTTTCTTTTCCTCCATAGGAATTTTCTACTAGATTTTAATCTTCTTATTCTTGGTATTAAAAATTAGAAAATCAAATATTGTTCATAACTATACAGTTCCTCTCTAGTGATAATTAATTGTAGAGAAGCATAATTCATTACGTATTGGAGCTATTTGATATATTTCTTTAGGAATGGAAAAGAACTTGTATAGGAAGAAATTTTGTCTTGGGAATGAGATGAAAAGAAACCATATTCTTGTTTTCACCTAAACTGAAAGTGGAGTGTTGGAATGCCCTCACAGTACTCCGTATCTTCTATTCTCGAAAATCAGTAAATATTTTTTCTAATAATTAATAATATAAGACATCTTTTTAATTGGAAGTAAGAGGAGAAAAGAGATTTATCAAAAAAAAATATATATTGAATAAGTTAAGAGTCTAAATCCATAATATTGAACTGATGATATGGGGAAAATCCCTATAAAATACTCCACACAAATGCCATGACATGTGGTTTGGTGAAAAATACCATACTGTGAAAGGTAGGTTGAGAAGCCATTTAACTAGCATTCACCACCATTATCTGAGCGAAGAATCTTTATCTTCGAGTCATATTGGGTATCAACCATCTTGTGGAATGACAAAAACTAGGAATACATTAATTTTGGATTTCAACAAGTAGATCCATGCAACTCAAGAATAATCATCAATGAAAGTAACAATGTATCTGAACCAAACAAAGAAACAGCATGAGCTAGTCCCCATACATCTGAATGAAATACTAAAAAAAGGTGAAGTAATGTGACTACAATTGATAGGGTAGGGAATTGGACAATGCTTGGCGTACTCACATATCTCACATTGAAGATCATAAACAAATAAGGAGGAGAACAACGTGAGAAAAAACACTCTTCAATAGAGGAAATGATAGGTGGCCAAATTTGCAATGTCACTGATACAAATAGGCATGATGATCAACAACATAATCACGGCATGAGGATAAATCGATAATGTGTGTTGGGATGTTGTTGCAGTTGTATGAGAAACATTGTCAAGAATGTAGAGCCCCTAAGCCTCATGGCCTCTATCAATCATCTACTTCATCTCCAAATTCGGAAAAACACAATGAGATGGGAAATAAATAAATAAAAGGTAACACTACAATTCAAGGTCTTAATGAGGCAAATAACAAATAACAAGTTCAAGGGGAAGTTCGTTACATGAAGCTCTAAAACAAGGAGCAAAATAGTGAAGCCAACATAAAACCATTACCGACAACTGTGAAGTAAGATTCATCTGTTACTCAAACTATATCTTGCCCAGAACAAGCATGATATGAGGAGAACAATGAAGCCATGCTAGTCATATGATTTGAGGCTCCCAAGTCAATAATCCAAGATGGACTAGGCATAGTACTATGAGAGGTAATGGAACAAGCAAAGGGATTCTCTTCATCCCGTAGTTGGGCCACACGACTCCATAGAGACTCTATCTTCTCGTGAAGAATGTCTAACATGTAAATTGTCGCCTCAATACTAGGGCTTTTCAAATAACAACACTTCAAAGAAACACCACAAGTTGGTCCACAACAACTATGCCCTCAACCAACTTCTTATACTACTTTGGAAACTATAGTATAACACAAGGACTATACAGTCCTATTATGCAACAACTTAGATAAACACAATTTTTAACTTTTCCTAAGAAGTAGACAATTCTATTGCATTAACTTCTACATAGCCACAAAGAAATGCACTGAATCAAACAAAGGGCTACATAGTCCTCTTTATCTGCAAAGAGATGTTACACACCCTTAACTTCTCATAACAGTCCCTACACTTGACTCTTCTTTAAACTCCATACAAATCATGATATAGCACTTGAATAAGTAACATAGATCACCACAATTTATCACAACTCCAGAACACCAATCACAACCCCTGTACAACCCAATCTTAATGAAGTTCAGCAAACAGGTTATTCACAAGCTAGGCTTCAGCCAACTTTTGAGAATATACTTCTGCCCAAAAATTAGACTTAATATGCCACTAGTACACTTTGGCAAACAGATGGAGGACAGGACTATACAATCCATGAATACAAGCTTCTAAAGTAAACAAAAGACAGTGTTTCTTATACAAGGTCTACTTCGACAGTGATTGTTAGAGTCCGTATGGCCTTAGTAAGGTTGATTCTTGTAAGTGGACCCTTTGTAAGAATGTGATCTTCTCAGTAAAATTGTGTAGGGAGTTGTTTAGGAATCTAGGTAGTCTTCTTATTTGTGGAAGAGGGTTTGGGCCATTAAGTACCTTTAAAGGTTCTTTTCTTTATGTGGCAAGCTTGTAGAGATCGGTTTTCCACCATTGGAAATCTCTAAGAGGGGGTATGATCCTCACAAATGGATGCCTACTATGCTATAAAGAAAAGTAATTAATAGACCACATTTTCATCCAATGTCCATTCTCCATGGAAATTTGGCATGAACTTCTTAGGTAGGTGAGGCTATTGTGGGTCTTTCCAAAAAAAAATTGTGGAGCTTCTTCTTGGATTGTATGTGGGGAAAGTGTCAAAAAAAATGAGTTTGATCTAGGCTATGGTGCTTCTGGTTGTTGCTTGATCCATTTGGATGGAAAGGAACCAAAAAAACTTTTAAAAACCATAAGGAACCAACTTAGATGATGTATAGAAGAGCCAAAAAGCGTTTTTGTTTTTGGGTTGTAAAGTGTAAAGAGTTTGAAGATATTTCTCTGTAGGTATAAAGAAAGGGTGGGAAATGTTTTTAGAGATTTCCCTATACTGTAGCTGAGTGGCCAGTGGTTTTTTGGGGATGCCTTGTCCCCTTTCTTAATGAATTCTTCTTTTATTAAATAAAAAAGTGCATCCTGCTGACATCAAAGATGAAGAAACTTCCCTTTGTGTTCTTCTAGTAGTGTTATGCTCTGATACCAAGTTAAAACTTACTAAGGTTTGGAAGGAGAAGAAGAAGAATAATAAAAGAAGAAAAAAGATTTAGGAGAAAATGTAGGAGTTTAAGATACTCCCACACTCTTACTATTTCTCTACACACAACTGAACCCTTAATACCCCCACCCATTGCTAGTTGTTGAAGAATGTGCTATCTCACTAGCTAGTTGAGGTTTCCATTGGAACAAGCTATTCAATAAGGATGTCAATGCCCTAGCCTCCCTAAAATACTAGTCTCCTATGACATGTATCTGCATTTTGAAACCACCCAACAACAGTCACCCTCCACTATGATACTCTCATAAGCCCTGAGGAGTGAGAATCTAAACATTTAAAATGAGCTAATACATCTACTTTAATGAAACCACCCACCCCATCACGTCTAGAGTAATGTTGGGGCATTTTCATATCGGGCTCAAGTGGGGTAGCCTATGTGAAATAGGGTCACACTCAGGGTGGGGCAACCAATGGGAGATGAGTGAATCATGTAAGGCGAGACCCATGTGAAATGAGGCCCACAATAAAGGGTTTTGACCGAGGTCCTAGCCTATGAGATAAAGAATTGATTCGTCTCCATTTATCAGTTCAAGCTTTTAGAGCATGTGGTTGGTTGTCCTGCATCACAAAGCGTGCAAATAAGATGTTCCCTGCAGTGTCCCTCGAAATCCTTTATTGAAATGATAGCTGCATATGGCAGGGGTCCATCCTCAATGTAATGACTCAATAAAAGTCCCTTTGGCATTGAGGAAAACGGGGATGTTTCTTGATTATCTCTCTTTTCACTTCTATTGCTCCTTTCAGATTAGATCCATCAGGATGGATCTGAGTTGGGGATGCTAAAGCGACATTTACAATGTCATTGGACTATTCATAGGAAAGATGTTTCTAAGTTTCCTTTCCATGATTAGACAACACAACTACCTCCCAGATAGATAAAGGTTATTACCTAGTGTTGGTCCGTAATTATGGGGTGCTAAGAGGGTTGGGCCGGAAACAGACCTAACCTTTGGATTTTTTTGCACAAAGTGGGTTGCTCACGAGACCCAAACTCACATTTTCACCCTGACAACCCGAGTCACCACCATTACACCAAAGCAATGACCCTCTACCTCCTAGATAGATGAGCAACATATTTTTGTGATGAAGTAGAAATGATACTTTCACCTACCCCAAAATTAGAATCTCTCACTACCCTTTAGGTAGGTTTCTTATTGTATTTTTATTTCTAGAAGGAAAACCATAGGGAATGAAAGCAGATGATATCAAAGGTTGTTTATGCTAAGCTCAGCCATACTTGAATTATACAAGTGAATGAAAGCGGTTTCAAGTTGGTAGCCTAAGTCACCACCATTGCACCAAAGAAATGACCATTTACTTCCTAGATAGATGAGCAACATATTTTTGTGATGAAGTACAAGTGATACTCTCACCTACCCCAAAATTAGAATCTCTCACTGCCCTTTTAGTAGGTCCCTTATTGTATTTTTGTTTCTACAAGGAAGACCACATGGAATGAAAGCAGATGATATCAAAGGTTGTTTGTGTTGAGCTTAGCCAGACCTGAACTATACAAACTATAGCTAGTACAAGTTTAGGCCCATTGACTTGGGTAAACTTTTGGCCAGAATATGTCGACTGGTTAAACCAGATATCACATTGGCCCAACCCGATTCTTGTCAAACACAGTGTTTGACACAACCAACTTTCAGCAAATGGAGCGTCATTAGTTAGCCTGAAACAATTAGAAGAGTAAGCAATATCCAAGCTCTTCAAAGATTGGGTTGTATTTACATAGACTCAAAATGGACTAAATAGCAGCAAGTGTACTTTGAAGGAGTTTAAAAAAGAACATAAAACAACATTTGATTATCTTTACAAATCCAGAAAATTTAAAACTATGCATAATGTTAACTTGAAGATTAGATAAAGAAAGGCAATATAGGAAGAACTAGTCAATTCCCAACCTCCATAATTGATGTAATTCCAATAAGATCAACCAACCGGTGGAAAATTTCTTGATAAGCCTAGACAGATGCAAAATGACAAAAAATTAGTTTATTTCAACACCAATGTAAGAAAACGATATTATGAACACTAATTACAATAGAGAATCGAAGGTCAAGAAGAAAGTGATACATAAGGTTGGTATATCATGGAAAAGTAAATAAGATAAAAAAGAAACAAAGAATGTTCCTAAAATCTACTATTGAAGATGTGGAATATAATAGAAATAAACCGCACAATTAACTAGATGAGGGAAATTGGTAGTATCCTTGAAATGTTCTCTTTATAGTTAATACATGGCTTGAATTAGGGGTTTTCCTGGTATATTACTGTTTTGTATGATTTTTAATTGTTTGCAACTACCATGGAATCACCATCACAGCTTATCTTTACCATGGCATCACCACTACAACAACCACCACATCAACCTGTCTTATCTGAAAGTAAAGTGAATAGTGATCTTTTTCATTTGGAGAACATTATACTGGCCGAACAAGATATGAAAAATTTATCGTTAAGAAATCCGACGTCATTCTTCCATTACATTACAAAGGATTATTTGATTTCAATTGAGTTTATAGAATTGGAGGTACACTTTGTCAGTGCCAAGAGTGGTGAATCCGGTTATGTTAGTTTAGGGAGGAATTATGATACAGGAGACATCGAGTTTCGTTGGATTGAAATGAACTTCGTACGCACTGATTTCCAAGTTGGTGATACCATTAGCATATGGTATTATACGAGGAACCAGACTTATCATTTCATGGTAAGAAATTTCTATAATTTTCATTCAAATAGTATTTAGCCATAACATTGTGTTAGTGAATGACAATGGTTGTATTAGGTTGATATGGTTCAGGCTAATGATGCAAATGAAGCACCTGCTATTGATGCAAGTGAAGCAACTGTTGTTGATGCAAGTAAAGAGGCCGATGGTGTTGGTGATGATAGTGAATCCAAAGAGGCTGAAGATGGTGTTGATGATGACAATGAATCTGGAGAAGATGATGGTGATGACAGTGAATCTAGTGATGGGGATGCTGAGAAGTCTATGTCTTCGAATGAACCCATTTATGGTGATATTGAAGTTGTTAATTGATGGAAGTGATATTTGTGTTTATTTTGGTGATGAAGATGATGACTTGATATTTATGTTTAGTTTGGTGGAAACTTAAAATAGATTCTTATTAGTCAAAGTTCTTAACTAATTTGATGCTTTTAACTATTTCTCTTAACTATAGTTTTGAGAACCAAAGCAACCATCGAACCAATAAAGTTGGCGGTTCAAGTTCAACCGGGTTAGACCATTGGTTTGCATGATCTAACTGTAGTTCCCTTAAACATACTGAAATGTAATAAAATACCCCAATGCTATATTTGGATTAGTAGAATTGCAATTATATACCTTGTAAATTTGAGTTCTGCAAAATTCAAAACCACTTAATGGAATTCTATAGAATTTGAAATTTGCCGTTTTGATGACCAATAACATCTAGATAGAAAAAAGATGTGGATTTGTGAGACTCCTTCCATCTCCGTTTTTCAACTGGGAGAATACGGTCAACTCTTTTCAAGTTTCTTGTCAAACTAATACATAACACATCATTCCCCACCTATCAATTATATTTTTACGTTTTTTTTTTCTATAACAAAGATAGAGTTGGCCAAGTAGCTTCTCTTGATCTTCTCCTTCATACTTCACACCCTTCTCATGATGCTGCCCAGCCTTGTTGCTGTGGGTAGTGGTCATCTCTTCTTTTTCTTCACCACTATATCTAAATATCTTTTTATTTATTCATGTATGGTTTGGATGCGATTGTACATGGAACATAAGTTTAAAGTGCCAACAGAATTAGGGACTTTTAAATCAACTTGAACTTCTTTGATTTGTACAATTATCTTCTTATACTTACCCCCAAAAAAATGTATATCTTCCTATGAATGATATCTTGTTATCCTATAACTTAGTGCAAATATGTAAATTTTGACATAATTATAAGAAGAAAAAAAATACTTCATGTTCTACTTATCATTGCTCATATGATTTCTGTGCTCTATAACTTCCTTAGATGGAAAGTAGCTAACTATTTTCCTTAATTTGTATTTAATTTACAAACCGAATTCTAATCTTACAGAACAATTGATAGTCTTGAATTTTAACAGATCTACAAAAATATTTTTTACGCCTTGACTGAAAGTTCTCTTGATCTCATTTCAGAAACAAGTAAGAAAGCAAGATTATGTAGGCCAAGAATAGATATACACAAGGACAAAACATTTTGACATCTCATTATTGCAAAATTTTGTAATTTTGGAAGGACTAAAAATCAAAACTTCTTAAATTAAAATAAAAATAAAAATAAATCACGTAAAGCATGTTAAGTACCATATAATTGGATGGGATCAATAAGTCTGTCCAATAATTTAAGACAACATGACTCGTGAAGTAACATGGTTTAATCAGGTTCAGTGATTAACAATACTTGAGATTAAACCACGAATCAGCAAGCAAGTTCAATACAATGGACAAGTGCCACTCCCGCTTTTAATGGGCTATGCACGTCTAATGATGACTCATTATCAGTTGTCACGAGCTCTCTTCTCCACAATGGACAAGTGCCACTCCCGCTTTTCCTCAGAATGTGACCCCGTGTCTAACAAAGGGTATATATACGCATTCACTTATCCATGAAAGCTTTTAAGTACACTTCTAAAATTTTTCTTCAAACCCCATCCTTGTACCCCTTTTTTTCTCTTCACATCTCCTCCCTTACCTAAAACACCCCTCCCTTCTTTCTTCCACATCTCTCTCTCTCTCTCCCTCTTTCTCTCTTTCCCTCTTCTTTTTTTTTTTTTTTTTTTGTTTTTATCATTTGGGAATGGTCTATTCTGCCCTTGTGTGGTCGAACACCCTGTTTGGCCTGTTGGTCCAAACAAAAGACCTTTGTTTAGACCTCCAAGGCCAAACATGGTGTTCTGAAGAAGAAAAAAAAATAATGGTTTTTGTTATCATCAAGGTGGTCGTTGTTGCCGCCGTCAGGGTTGCCAAAGTGATGGGAGAGAGAGGGGGTGTGGTGTGGTGTGGAGAAAAAGGTTAAGAGGGTAATTTCAAACATAAGTATTTGTTGTTATTTTGAAAAATTTTAAAACTGGGTGGAAAGAAATTTTGAGGGTACTACTAGAAGCTCCCCTTATCCATTGTCTATTTATTTTAATACCTTCGTTTGGCAAATGTGTATTTTCTTAAACACCCTTCTTATCCCACATGTTACGCATTGGTTTGTAATGGAGTGATACGTGTCCATTTATACTAGAGATTATTTAAAATCTGAAAGATTTTGTCTTTATGTACAATTAGCAATACAAGTACTACTGTTTACGTTTTTCAATACGTGTGTATTATTGAGATGACACGATGTCTGATCAAGGGGGTACTACTAAATATATAGGCACTTATTCATTGTTAATTTACTTTATTACAGTCCTTTCACTCATGTATATTGACTCAAAACACCCTTTGTCATGCCACATTTCATGTCCTAATTGGTAATGAAGTGGTACCTGTTCATTCAAACCGGAGATGATTCAAAATAAATAAGAAAAACCCAACTATAACCTTACCCACATATATATCCACACACTAAGTTAATAATTTTCTAATATTTTTATATCATTTAGGTGGTTTTCATTAAGGCCCTGTCTGGTTGCCATGTATTGCATAGAAAAGAAAAGAAAGGAATAGAAAATAAAATCCCACAAGAAAAGGAAAGAAAATAATCATGAGAAATGC
>JAOXJP010106939.1:0-14226 GCA_025762735.1 Platanus orientalis | reverse complement strand
CAGGTCGATGTATGTTCCATCACATAAAAGAGTTCGTTTCAAGAATGAAGAAAATTCAAGTTTTTGGAAGATTTTGGGTACTTTTAGGAGTTTTCTTAGTTATTTTAGAGTGTTTTAATGGATTAATTGATGTAATAAGGCCATTAGAGCCATGAGAAATTTTATTAGGATGTTTAGAAGTTATTTGTGAGTTCTATTTTATGTTTTAATTGGGTTTTAGAGGGATAAATGGCCTGCTGGTTGTACAAATGTAAGGGGGGTATAATTGTATAAATCTGTAAAAAGAGGCTTATAAAAGCCTCAAACACCCTACTTGGGACAATCAGTTTTGATAATGTAAGATAGAATTCTAGTTTTGGCTACTCGTGGACCAAGACTTCTCCCCAACTCTCATGTTAAGGTGGGTGTATCTTCATCTCTCTCATTCTCTTTTCTTTTCTTTCTTCTTATTATCTTCTGTTCTTTTTTCTCTTTTCTTATTTTATTTTCTGTAAAGAAAATTCTTTTTTTTTTTGTCTTCTAATCTTTTTTTTTTTACTTCGTATCTTTTTTCTTATTATATTTTCTATTCTTTTTTCTCTTTTCTTATTTTATTTTCTGTAAAGAAAATTCTTCTTTTTGTCTTCTAATCTTCGTTTTTTTACTTCCTATTTTACATACTTGTTATAGATTTTAATTTTCTTCAATATTTTCATTCAAGAATCATAAATCTCTATTTTTCTCTTGTTCTTGAAATCTGAAAACTTCACAGCAGTCTGTCTTTGATATTTCTGCATCTTTACATTAATCTCTTCTTATTCATTTGTTTTTTCTTCCTTTTAATTCTTCTCCTTGAATATTTCTCTCTCTTAAATTAGTTAAGACCTAGTAAATACCTTTCTCATATTATTTTAGGGTCTTTTCAAAGGGACTCATAAATTAGTTTGGGCCTTTTAAAGGTTTTCTAATTAATTTAAGGCTTCTCTAAACCCTAATGCTTAACCTAAAGCTTTGAAATCATCATTAACCTTGTAAGAATCCATCTCTTAGATATCCTACATCATGACTAAGCTGAAGTTTCTAAGTCTAAGCGATCTTAGAGTGGGGGTGAATAGGATCTCTCTAAATTTTTTCGAATTTCTTTTGCTTAAGCAAATATTAATTATTATGGATTTAATTATTCCTACCAAGTTAACAGTAGGTTTTGGTACTACAAACAATAAGTTAACTTTCTTTTACTTAGAGTTACAATTTGCTAGTACTTAATGATGCAGAAATTATTGCTCAAGTATTACCACTAATTCCACCAAATGTGTGCATGTAATATCACTAAGTTAAATACTTCTAAGATGATGTTATTATGTACAATGAACTCTATGTATTTAGTACTTGTGTGTTAATTTGAAATAAGTTAATGATCATTCAGTGCAAACAACTAATCAAAATAGAATATGCAACATTCACAAAAATCACACGAAGCACACAAGACCAATTTTATAACGGTTCAGCCTCTTCAGGGCCTACATCCACTCTCAAAAAGCTCCTCACTGAGCCTTTAAATTATATTAATAATTATTAATGATTACAAGGGAAAATTTATGAAAACCCAAACAATGTAGTCTACTTTTGGTGTCTCCAGTGAACGCTTCTACCACCCTCGGTGTCTTTGGCAAGGGTCAATTACGTTTCTGATGTCTCAGATGGAAACACACAACAATAGAGATAATAAAATGTTTTGTCAATGAATGCCTTTACGATAGGCTGATTTAACTCTTTGAATAACAATACTAATGCCTCTATTAAACTAGGAAAATGTGACTATTTAATCATAGTAAAAGCCTCTTAGATTTAGGCGAATATAACTATTGTGATCAGAATCAATGCCTCTTGAAGGTAGATATAAGTATTAATAGAAAAATGAAATTTTAATGCTTCTGATATAATGAATATGAAAAGAATATCAGATGTAAACTCTAGTGGTCTATGAATTACCATGAGAGATCTAGCGCTTTGGAGCTTTTCGAAATAGGTATGGCCACCTAGTGATCACAATCTCTTTCTCTAGTATTTGCTTGAAGAGCAATTGGAGTTGTGATGAAAAATCTTCAAGCTAATGTAGATGATATGCCAATAAGATTAGGATGCAACTTCCTTGAGGAAGATGAAGCTTTCAAGTTTTCTTTCACACACTCTTTTTCTTGTTTTTTCGTTAATATTCTTAGAGTCAAAAAACTCTTTAATAAGAGTTTTCATCGAGCAAAACCCTAATTAAAATCATTAAGAAAATCCTGGCTATCCATAAAAAATAAAAAATTATTTTTCGAACACTGAATCGGGCTGCACATTTTTTCGGATTAGTCCAGCCTAGATCAGTCCACACAAATGTGTAGATCGGTCCATGACTCTTGGGACCTTGTTCCTAAGCAGTCCAATGACCATCGGATTGGTCTGCACATTTGTACGAATCAGTCCAAGTTAGATCGATTTGCACAAAAGTGCAAATTGGTCCAGGTGGTCAAATGATGAGGACACGGGAACAAGGTGGGGCCCGCACTTGGCCTTGGTGGGGTCCACGCATGGAACAATTTATAGAAGATGCAATGTTATATGGGTTTTGTAAGGATCTTATGGGGGGGGGGTAACATTTATTTTATGTGTCCATGTAATAAGACCAACAATGCCAAGATTTTGGTTGGTTTTTCAGAGTAATTCTGTTTTCGATGTTTAGCCCACTTTTTTAAAGGGAAAACTTGTCATTTTGGCTTGATTTTGGTGTCATTAGATAGGTTATTTAGTTACCTTTCTAATGAGATCAAAATTGCGCAAATCCTATGTAATTTGGGAAAGTCATGATCAAATTACTAAGTGGGTGTCAGTAAAAACGGGAATAGTGTTTTTATAAAGTCTTAAGTTTTTGTTGTTTTAATTTTTAGGAAAGTGAGTTTTTAGAAAGTTCTATATTTTAGGAAAGCTTGGCTAGCAAGTTTAGAATTCTTAGGAAGTTTCCAATTTTAGCAAGTTTCTTATTATTTAAGGTTGTAAGCCTATTTAAAAGCACCCCTCCCTATAATTTTACAATGAAGTTGATTAATAGAAAAAAGTCCTTGTTTTCTCTCTACAAGAGTGAGAATAATTATCTCTTCTCCAAGTTATGGTGCCAAGATTGGAGACCTTGGTTGGTGATTTTCAACGGACACGAGGTTGGTGATTTCCTCATAAGGTACTTCTTCTCCCTTATTTTCCTAGACAAGAGACTTGAGTTGATAATTTCCCAAGGTTGAAGGTTGGTGATTTCTTTCAAGTTATATCTTTATTTCTTCTCCCTCATCATCATCTTTTTCTTCTCTTATTTTCTTTTATTTATCATTGGTTGTTCTTTGATTCAAAAATTTGAATCTTGGTGTTTCTTGAATCATAGAGATCGCCTTTCTATTCTTGTCTTTTCTTGATTTTTGTATTTAGGTCTTGTTCTTTGATCAATCTATTTACCATCCATACAAGATTTTTTGAAGTATCTCTTTGATTTCCTTTAGTTTTTGATCCATTTTCTACCTCTAATTTTCTGGTTTTATTGAATTTCAAGATTCTACAGTTTGAAATTTTTTATAATTTTATATAGCTAAACTTGTCAGAATTACTTGAAATTTGGTATACATTCTTTATCGAGGTCAGAATTATCCTGCAGATTTTTCTGACGCACAATCAAGGGTATTTTGATAATTTCGAGTTTTTGTCCAGAAATTACAGATTTTTCCTTTCAGGTTTCTTTCTTCTTTTTTTCCATCTCGTCTTGTTTCAATCCTTTTAAACCGTTCTAATCAAGTTTTTCTTCCATTTTCATTAAATCTTGATTAGTTAAAGTGTGCTTAAAATCCACTTTTGGTTCTTTAACTTATTCTTGCTATCATTCTACATCAACTTTGGTATCATCTTTATTGTGCTGCCTTTTCTTTGACTCTATTTCTAAATTTTCATGTTTATTTGTCTTCTAAAATTCAATTCTTGATTTATTTTGCTTCCACATCCTTTATTTAAATTATTTAAGGCTCTGAAAAAGTATTCTACATCAATTTTTGATATCTTTTCTTTTGTACTGTACCGCCAAATCCCCTTTTTCCCCAAATTTAATTTTTAACTAAAGCTTAATTGTTTTGAGTACTTATGGGTCCTAAAAGGACTTTGGGATCAAAAGTTATAGCTGTTTTGAGCTCAGATGTCCCAACATTGTACTTTTTGGTCTTTTTTGATTTTCTTTAAATTCTACACTTAACTAAAGTGATTATGCGGATTTTCTAAGGCCCAAGTCAGGTCACACTACACCATCCTAGGTCATGGGTTCAGTCCAATAATATTTTACCTTTAATTTAAATGGGCTGAGTTGAGTCTTGAGACATTTTTGTGATGCTTGCTTTCGAATTGCATGTTCCTCGAGTCTTTGATTTTTGCCGGGGTCTTGTGATTTGTTTCTTGAAGTTTGTTTTAGAGTAGGACTTTCATTTCGTACAAGACTTGGACTCATATGACTTACATAACCCAAACTTACATGTCTTACATGATTTACAGTATAAACTTTACTACATGTAAACCCCTTTTTTTTCATGGAATTGACAATTACAATATTTATCTTAACATAAGCATCTCTCATGGACTCTCAGATTAGTGTTGTTGACCTATGCAACCCTTGTAAGGATTGGGATGCAGTCCGGCTTTCAGACCTAATTTCTTCATAGCTTTTTTAAATACTATATTTGTACAGTTGCCTCCATCAATGAACATATAACAAACCTAACCATTGCATGGATAGAAAGAAGAGGTTGAAGCACATGTATGGATTAACTTGGTCTTCCAGGCCATTTTCGGCTTCAAGGACCATAGCATCATTAGGAGTGTACACTTCTTCTTTAAGGTCTTGTTTGTTGGAGTACAAATCGATTTGAACATTGAGCCTGATGATGACCATAACCCTTGCACATGTGGCACTAATATGATTATGACCTGAAGGTAGAACCTTTTTGACCTCATTATTTAGATGGAGAAAACTAGCGATTAGGCTTAGGAGATGATTATGTCACACTATGAGTCTACGTCTTGCTAGTCTGCTTGTAAGAGGAACTACTAGATTATACACCATATTTTTAGGGGCATTCTCCATGAAACTCTTCTTGAAAGAATGGAGCTTCATGTTATCCTCTATTTGATATGTTATTTGAATAGCATCATTCACGAAAAGGTAATAATGATAGCATAGACCCTAAGATATCTGAGGATGTAGACCCTGTCTATAGATGGACACTAGAATCTTATCATTCCATCTAATTTCTGCTTGAGTAGTCAATTGTTGAAACTGGATGATGTAGGTTTCTACAGAAAAAGATCCCTACCTAAGCTGACTCAACTGTATATGATCTTTTTGTTTGAAATATTGTAGTTCAAACCGTTTTTTCATGGCTGCCATCATCTCACCCCAAATAGTAAGTTCTCCATTGCTTGATTTAGCAAAGCTTTTCTTATATGATGTCCACAAAATCTTGGTGCTCCTAGTTAATTTGGCCTCTGCAAACTGAAGCTTGCATTATTCTGGCATGTCGTACCATCTAAAGTAAGCCTTCATGTGATGTTTCCAGTCCAAGAATGCATCTATGTTGTGATCACACTAAAGTTTGGCACATCATTCCTGTCATGTCTATCAAAATCAGGGTTGGTAGAGATTGACTTATTTGAATCTCTATTATTAAGTTCTCTTCTGGTTGTGACCACTTGTTGCTGCAAAGTGTATGAGGCATCATGAATGAGAACTTCAATCCACTGACTTGGAGACGACATAGAACTGGATGAACCCACTGCTTGCATTTTCTCTTGTCCTTTTGATTGGACAACTGTCAATAAGTTTATCAAATAATGATTGCATATCAACAAATCTAGCATCAAGTTTGTCCACCTTTAAGTTAAGATTTGCCAGCTTGGAGTCTAAATCCACTTTTGTGGCTTCTAAGTCTCTTGCTTGATTCCTTTTATCAACAACCAAATCATTGTTGCTAACCCTCATGTTGAAACCTAACTTAAAAAGGATCCAAGAACAAATCAAAAAGTAGTCGGGTCAGGACCTCAACTAGATAGAAACAGATAACTTAACTTGGCTCTGATACCAATTGATGCGGAAATTGATGGGAAACAACTCTAAATATTGAAATAATAAATCAGAAATTAAAATTTGGATCTTCGAGTTGAGCAAAATTATAATTTTCTAGAATTTGATAAATTTACAAAAATACCCCTGGTTAGTGTCAGAAAAATCTAAAATTTTAGGGTATGATTCTTCTATTGCCCAGTGATGTTTGTTCAAAATATCATGAATTTGGGCTTGTGGTTTGTAAGGTATTCAATTTTCAAGATTTCAGATCTAAGAAAATTCTCAAAAAATGTAGAAAAATACATCTGAAAATCTTTGATTAAACAAAAAATACTAGGAATTTATCAATGCTGTTTGAGGGCTTTTGAAGCTTGATTGGTGGAGAACAAAGCCCTAAAAAAATTCCAAAAAAGGGGATGATTATAGAGGGGTGATTTTATGTTTTCTAGACCCAGAAATTTCCAGATTTTCAAGAAAAAGTTTAGGAGAGACTAAAACTAGAACAACATCAGATTTGAAATAAAGGATAACGATGGAGTTGGGGAATCTTAGTAAAGACGTAAGAGGAGTTGAATACTTGTGGTTGTGTGAAATACAAGGATTGAGCCTCTATATGCTGATCACGATTTATCCTTGTAATCCCTAAAAAATTGCCAAATCAATGCTTCCTTGTTTGTGCAGAAATTTCAAATGTGTAATCCCTAATGCTTATAATAGCTATATATTGTGGCAGTAACTAATGAAGGAAATGATGAGAGGATGGAGAATTAGATAGAGGAAAGAAGATGGAGGAAGAAGAAGAAGGAAGATAGATGATGATGGAGGGAGGATGAGAAGTTGTTGGAGAGAGAAAAAAAGAGATGGGGAGAAAAGAGAGCATGAAGGGTTAGGGAAGAGAGAACGTGAGAGAGATAGGGGTTGGTCAGCGACCAAGTAAACAAAACCAAATTTTATTAAAACTTCTTCAATGCTTTAGTACATGTGTGATTGCCTTCTAGGCTTTACATCACTCAAAATTTAGAAGTATCTAAAATAAAGAAACCACGAAAAAAAAGAAAGAAGCCTATTCAGCTACTCCTCTTGGGCCCACCACTTAAACACACACACACACACACAAAACACCCAAATTAAAATGACACAAAAGGCCTTATTACATAGATAAGCTCCTAACAAAAGACCAAAATTAAAATGACACAAACACCCTTATTTTATGCATGAAACACGTACACAAAAAAGAAAAAATTGTTTCGCTTCATGTGCGACCTTCCTAAGGTATCTTGTGCTTAGGCTTGGGCCTCCACAAGGGATACCTCTTTTCCACCCATGTGATGCATGTTTTCTTTTTTATAATTTTTTTGATGGATAAGGAAATGTATTAAAAGAGGAAAATGCATGAGAAATACATCCCCTCAAGGGAAGACCAGAGATTCCCAATGAAACATCCACTCAACAAAGGAAATATTAGAGAACATAGGTAAGTGAGACAACAAGAGATACAAAAAAGAGAAGGCCATATCCATCATCTTCGACGGGTCCATCCAGATGTCCTAAAAAATCCTCATATTACATTCATTCCAGATGCTCCAACACATCACAAAAGGAACACACCTCCAAATCATCTTTCCTTTGTAAGATAAGGTGTCCCGAGAGGGTTGACTCCACTCTTGAATAACTTCCTGCAGGTCCCCCTACAGGGCCCATCAATATCTGAATAGCCGAAGGAAAGAATACGATAGTGAAGAAGCCACCGGGCATTGAACCAAAAGGTGATCAGCGGTTTCTTCTGCTGACAAGCATATCACACATCTTTTAGGCATAATCATTCCTCTGGAGATGATTTTATCCACTGTTAGGATCTTTCACCAGTAAGCCATCCAAAGGAAAAAACATCTTCGATGGCATGGGGGCTTTCCAAAAGAACTTCCACAAACCAAAATGAGGTTACTTCCCTTCAAAAGTTTTTAAGTATGAGCTCACAGAGAAGCAACCATTACCATTCGCTGCCCATAATCGGCAATCACTAATGGATGGATTACCTTGGATTACCACACCTAGCCTGCATAATAATTCCTCCGCTTCCTGGATCTCCCAATCAAAAAGATTGTGGCGTAGATTAAGGTTTCACGAGTTGTTCAAAGATGGGTCATCCAAATGCTGATAAATCGAGCCCTTCTTATGGGTTGACAAAGCAAAGACGTTAGGAAAGTCCATCACCAAAGGATTCTGCCCACACCACTTATCCAACCAAAATCTTATGGATTTTCCATCGTTAACTTCAAAGGAAATGTGCTCTTTAAACCCATCCAAATCCATATAAATCGACTTCCAAATACTATGACCATATGGGCCCTTCAGAACTTTGCTCGTCCACCCGGAATCTTCGTCACCATATTTTGGAAATTGGAACAATGACCTTATGCCAGAGAGCTGATTTTTCCTCCCTGAACCTCCACAACCATTTACCCAACAATGCTCTATTAAGCATCTCAATAGGACGAATCCCCAGCCCCCCTTCGTTTGTGGTTTTGGTGAATGTGTCATCTGAAGGTTTCTTCAAGAGTAGTAAGGGGTTATAGTAAGGAGATCCTCTATCAGCTTTGTTTATTTATTTTGGTCTCGGAAGCTTTGAGTCTCATCGTTTCCAAAGCGGTCGATTGTGGTCTTTTGGAAGGTTGTGGTGTTGGAAACAATGGCCTTTCGGTTTCCTTGCTTCAATTTGCAGATGACTCGATCTTTTTCCTCAAGGCCAAGGAGGAATATGTTCGAGTTCTGAGATATATTTTATTGCTTTTTGAAGCGGCTTCTAGTTTAAGTGTCAATCTGCAGAAGAGTAAAATGATGGGTGTGGGTAGAATTGAGAATATTCACCAGTTGGTCAGGGTGTTTGGTTGTCAGGTTTTGAATCTTCCGGGACACTACTCGGGACTTCCGATAGGGGCGAAACATAAGGCAAAATCAGCTTGGGCCTTGGCTGTTGAAAGGGGTAAAAAAAAATTGGCTTCATGGAAAGGGAAATACTTGTCAATGGGGGGTAAGCTGGTCTTGCTAAAGAACGTTTTGAAAAGTATGCCTCTTTATTGTTTCTCCTTATTATCGGCTCCTACCTTAGTGCTGAGCCAACTAGAGAAAATCTGGCGGGATTTCTTTTAAATGGTTCGGATGATTCCTTCAAATTTCACCTGATGGAGTGATGCATGTTGCATCACCTAGAAATCATTATGTATGTCGAACAATCATCTATAATGGTGTTGGAAACCAATGCTCTCATTACATACGCTTAAGAAATTAAAAAAAACAAAATAGTAAAACATAGGAGAAATAAAGAAACATGCACTGTATGTTTTCATATGTTCTCTCTTGTTTACTATTTTTTTATAACTTTATATTTTTTTTTGTTTTTTATTTATTTTATTGTTAAATGAATAAATAATTCTTTTTTAAGAAAATACCTTATTTTAGAATTATGTAGATCTGGCATGCTTATATCATATATAAAATAATCAACCAAACCATGTGTAGTTGATTTTCGATTTTTTAGTTTATAAATCTTTTATTTTATTTATAAAAATTCCAATTCTGTGAAGGTGAAGATTGGATGTGATGTGCAAAATATAAAAAATCTAGCCTCAAATGAGTTATAAGTTGGGACTTATCAAAGTTCTTGATTTTGAGTTCGAAATTTTGATTTGGAGCCAAATTACATATTTTGATTTAAATGGACTTAAATGGAGCCCTTGAATTTGTATATAATAGAAATAAATCAAGTTTTTTTTTAAACAAAGGTTGGCAGCCATTTCCATCGGTTTCAATACGATATCGATGGGTTTTCATTAATACCCTTCGAAAATGATTAGTTTATTAACAAAAAATACATGGTATCGATGAGACGTATTGATGGTATCATCAAAACCATGTAATTTTAAAAATACATATTGGTTTTGTGTCATAACCCATGGAAATGGAAATGTACTGTTAAGTTTTGATGGTTGTGTCGATGCTTAAAACTATGCCAAAAGGTGCTGCTTGGGTTTTGGTGGGGGTTTAGCAGGGTGTGATGGATGATCGAGCCGTTCTTGAAAGCTAGATGGTGAGACTAGATCGTAGGTTCATTTCACAAATTAGAGGTCCATAACACCAAAAATGGGTAATATGCAATTTTGTAGGGTCTGATGTTCCCTTATGGCAATTGGGTAATGGCTTAACATCCACCTTGAGGAGAGGTGTGTGCTTGAACCCTTCCATAGCCTCGGCATGGCCTTGTAAAGCCTTACATGATAGGCTGCATGGCCATGCAATAGGCAATGTGGCCACTTTTTGGATAATGGAGCGTTGCCTAACTTGCGTTGGGCAATCCTTGATAGTGGTCAAGGGTGGGCTTAGTCCACCTAAAGGAGTTTTTGGTCTTCTTAGATGATTGAATTGCCTCGAAGGATGGTGCTTGGGGCTTTGATGTGAGATGACATTACACAAATGGCTTTGGCTTAAGGTTGGTGTTGTTGTCAACCACCAACATGCAGTATGCGATAGTGGCAATATGACATAGACCGGTTAGGCTATCGTATGATCCTTGTGCCTAGGTGTGCTTTTTTTTGGGGGGGGGGGCATTCTGCAAGGCTCGGTGAGATTTCTCGCATGTGGGAAGCTGTAATGCTTATGATGGGTGCTATGGTCACATAGGAGCTTAATGGCTTTGGCGGCAGCCCATGGAATGGCTATAGGTTTGCTAGGCCTTTAGTGCTACATGACAGAGTTGGTAGCACTCTATGGCTATTCAAGATGCCTTTCGACGATAATAGGTGATTTATAAGATGGCTGACATGGTCGGTGAACATGGCATAATTTAGTTTGGTGTTGGCTAGTGGGCCTTGATGACATGGGGAACCATATGAGAGGGATGAGTGTTAAGATGTAACAATGAAGGAACTTGTGGACTGATCAGGTAGGGCTCGACTCATTAGGACTCAAGAGAGAAATGTATTCTTGTTAGTGCATTGTTAGGGCTCATTGGTTAATCAGAGAAGGAAGGGCTCGAGCGGCATAAGGATGGCTTTGGTTAGGTGATGGTCAGGGCGTGTACAGTTTTGAGTTTGAAAACAAAATGACTGTGATCGTATGGATAACTGTATTCTGGTCACCTCAAATGTGGACTTTGAGCCATAGTTTAAAAGAACAGGATCAAAGTTGGGATTGGCCTAGGCTGATTCCGATCCCAGATCAGTTGAGTTGGACCGATTCCGTTTTGGTGCAAAAATTATAACTTTAGTGTCAAGGATTGACCGATCCCGATCAGATCGTGGATCGGATCAGCCACTACCAATCTCGATCCGGATTAGCCGATCCAGATTGGAATCGGCCGATCTTTGGAACCATGCTTTGAGCACCCCCACTGAAAGCTCCTTTAACTTAATTATTTTGCATTTAGAAATTTGACTCATTGGTAAAACCTAACGTATGCAAACCTACATAATTTAATCCCTTTAAATGACATAGACCCAAGCCAATATATCACTATGATAATGAATCAAAACACACTAATTAATAACTTTTTTTTTTTGATAGGTAAATGTTACTGGTTAGTTCATTAGTAGGTGGAGACTGGTTTTGAACCCAAGTCTAGGGTTGAATTGTACAAAATTAAAGGGACATTTCGACCTCCTTGAGTGTTGCGCAAATGAATGAAGAACCCCTCTTATCCTTGGACAAACTGGTAGCACCTCTTTCTAATTTACCATTTTCTTTTTATTTTGTAGAGAGAGAGAGAGAGAGAGAGAGAGAGAGAGAGAGAGCTTTTGAGAGGAAGGGCTTAAAGAGAAAGACAACCTCTTCTCTAAGCTAAGGGTGAACCTTAATGTGGGAGAGGGAAAGTCCAAAAGAAAAAATTGCCTGCCTCAAATGGAGAGGGGGTTCCGTAGTAAAAAAGGTCAGTAAGGACTAATATTTGATTAGCCGACTTTTGGTCTAAGTCAAGGTTAAAGGGAAGATTGGGTATTTTTGAAATGTGATGGCATAATTGTAATTTCGTCAGCTATAGAGGTCAAGATTGAAACTCAATGAGGGGGCATATGTCCTCATTGAGGACAAGTGACTTGTAGATATTAGGTGGAAACATTGGTTTGATTTGGTGCATGTGTACAAATGAGATGATTTGTGCACCTTTGTGATTCAAGCCTTGGGAGAAATCTGATTCCAATTTTTATTCTTTTTGTTAGCACCTAAATTTTAACTTGGGTCAATTAATGGAATCAGATCAGTTCATTATAACATGGGATAGGGCTAAATTTTAGACACCCCTGAACTTTAGATAGTTAGACATTCTCAATGGATACTCTAGTTGCAACCGCAATAATGATGTCCAAACTCTATCAAAAAATTAGTTAGGCTAAACCTGAATTTCCCCTAAAAAGGCACCATAGATTTCTGAGGGTCCAAGTTTTGATTTATCAGCTCCATTTCATTATGGATTTACCAACCTTTATAAGCCTTTCCACATTAAAGCATCAAAGGGTTGACAAATTACCATTTTACCCCTACACCTTTAAAAATCTTAATTTCAGTCTATTGGACCAATTTTCTCTAGAACTCCCCGGCCTTCATAAGCTTTCCCACATTGAAGCATTAAAGGTTGGGAAAATTACCATTTTACCTCTATATCTTCAAAATTCACCATTTCTCTTAAAATTAGACCCTCAGTAAGCCCTAGACATTACTCCTGTCATCCAAATGGCTCTAAGTCAAGTCCTGTACCCTCCCATCTTAATCATTTACAAGGCTGTCTGAAGAACCAAGATATCCAAAGACCCCAAAACCCCTAAAGTCTCAATATTTCCCCAAGCCCTTAAAAGACAATTTTGACCATATTTGACCTTCTACAGGTACTCGAAAGGCTTCCGGACATCCAAATTCAAATTAGTCAGAGGCTAATTCTCAGTTTTTGCCAAGACTTTAAGGCTACCCATCAAGCTTAAGTATTGCCAGGGTCATTGTACATCAATTTCTTCAATCTCCTTAGAACAAGCCCAATCATTTTGTATGAAGTGATGGACCTTCGGTAGACCCCCAAAAATTCATCACAGATCATAAACTCAGCTAATCAGTGGCCTCATCTTGGCAAACCCAAGATCTCCCAAGAAAACCCACATTAAGACTTCCAAGAAACCCAACATGCCTCGATCATCCCATTCTTTTTCAAATCATAGCAAAACCACTTCTACTAGCATTGGGCACTCGATGAACCTCCGAGAACTCTCCGAGAATCCAAATCCCTCAAGGTCAGACCCATTTTTTTAGATTTTTCAAGATCTTTGATAAACACCCTAATAGACAAGTCAATCCATAGACTAAACACAACCTAATTGCCTAATTCTTCACAAATCCAGGCTATATTTTTTTGCCAAGTAACCTTCCTTCAGGAACCTCCCAGAAATTCACCGAGAATCAGATTATCAGTCTGTCAGGTCCTATAAACTCGTAGTTCCGAGACCTAAAAATGTCATGACCCCCCAATATTTCCATTTAGGACTCAGTAAAAATTTGTCTTAATTCCATTGGAAGTTTGGTTTCGGGACAAATAAGGTTTTGGATGTAGATTTTCACTTGAGTATCGGTTTTGTAAACAATCAGAGCCCGTGTCTTATAAAATTCGAAGTTCATCTTTCATATCAAGATTTAAAAAATCAATTTTACCACTTTTACTTTTCTTCACAAGTACGAGTCATTCCGGAGTAGTTCGGAGTCAGTTTTGACCCACCTACTTTTCTTCGAATCCAATATTGACAGTTACGTGGCGACTAGAGCATCCGAGAGATGCAAAAAACTTATAAGCCTCGAAACATTCGGAGTCACAGAACCCAAGAAGCACACCCAAATAAGGAAAACCACATTTTTCCTAAAATTCTTTAAAAGTGCTTTAGATCTAAGCCCCTCATTTGGAATGTTCCAAATAAAGGGCTAAGATCTCAAGGCCCACAGCCCTATCCCATGCTCCCTTGCCCACCTCCTCACCTCCACCACTCATTCTCACCCCCTTCCTACACCACTCATTTCTCACCCCCTTCCTACACCACTCATTCTCTCACCTCCTCACCCCAACCACACACACCCCTAGACATGTGGCTAAA
>JAOXJP010106928.1:0-14226 GCA_025762735.1 Platanus orientalis | reverse complement strand
CAATTCCATTACCCTCACCCCTTGGTAATTGTACTTTAATGGGTCTAAGAGCAAGAAAGGATCTGGTATTGGGGTAGTAATCATCTCACCAAAAGGGACAATTATAGAACTAAACTTTAGATTGGATAGAGAATTCACTAACAATCAGGCTGAATACGAAGCCTTAGTTCGAGGACTAAGGCTTGAACGTGACCAACATTAGAATTTGGGATAAACGCCTAATGCTATGCAATCTATCCTAAGGCTTCAGGCTGATGCTCATCAATAATAATATCGCCTTGCCTCTGATTTTCTTCTTCTTTCTTTCGTGCTTCTTCCTCAAGTCTTTGTGCCTCTTCCTTCGCCTATTTCTCTCTCTACTCACTTCTTTTAGCAGCCTCCAGTTACAAGGTTCTTTTTTCCTCATCTTTTCTTTTTCCCTCTATTTCCTCTTCTCCTTTCTTATCCTTAATTTTATTTTTCTCTATTTCTCCCTCGGCCCTCTTATTCTCCTCATGCATCTTTCTCTCTCTTTCTTCCTCTTCTCTCTTCTTTGCTTCAATTTTCCTTTTCTTCTCCTCTTCTTGCTTCTTTTTGTCTTCTTCTCTCTCACTTTTCTTTTTCCCTTTTCTCTTTGTCTTCTTGTTCCTTTTCCTTTTTGTCTTCTTCTTTCCTTCTTTCTTCGTTTTCCCTTTTCTCTTTCTCTTCATGCTCCCTCTTATTTCTATCTTCCTCTTTCTTTCTCCGCTTTACCTCTTTCTTGTTAGTTTCTTCTTGTGCCTTGTTCTGTGGCTCTTCTTCTCAATCCTGTTCTACACTCATCTGTCGTTGTGTAAGATCCTATTTATTTTTTCTTCTTTCTTCTTTCTTTTGTTTCTTTTCTTCCTATTTTCTTTTCTCCTTTTCCTTGATTTTCAACCTCTTTTCTTTCTTTTTTTTCTCATCATCAGCTGCTTTTCTTCCCACGAATGAACCAACTCATCATTCAATGCTTTAGTCCTCTTCTCCAACTCAAACCTTACTTGTTCTTTGGCCTCATCAATCTTCTTCTGACTTAGAGTCTCAAGTTTGAGCCTAGTCTTTTTTAATAACTCATCTTTCTCTTCCGCTTCCTTTTTGCTAGATCACCCTCTCCCTCAGATTGATGCTCGATTTTGATAGCTCGAACAACTGCTTTCTGTTGGTCAAGCATGTCCTTCATGGTCAAAATCTTGATGCCTTCTAGGCTTCTAGATTTCCTCGGACCAACATCAGGCTGCCTGTCTGGTCGAGAGGGAGCTGGAAGCGTAGGGACAATACAGAGAGGAGCAGTTGAAAAATTGCTATAATGAGAGGCCTGAAAGCTAACCAAAAAAATGACAAAAAAGAAAAGTAAAAAGACATACCTGCTATTAGAGGAGCATCATAAGGTGGGCATAACCAACCTTTAATCTGACTCAGTGGCTCCCAAATGCTTTCTAGAAAGCTCGACCACCAAGAATCAAACTAAGGAGTAGACTCTGGAACCCCTTGAAAGGGTGGGACGTAAAGCGATATCATAGTTACACTGTTCCCTCCTATCTTTTCAATGAATAAGTCTCTTAAACTAGAGGGACAAGTTTCCCAAGGAGAATTCAAGGTAAAATTAGGGGGAGTAGGAATGCATTGGACAAGCCCAAACTGTCAAGCACACATGTTAGGATAATAAGCCTCGACATTATCAAATTTATGAAAAATGAGGAGGTCTCGAGACAAGACACAAGAAGCCCAGATCCTTAAGGCCTTGAATACTGATTGAGAAGAATTTGGTTGCCATGCAAGATATTCTACAAAACCAAATTTTAAATCTTAGAATGGGAAGAAATCAATGTCAGAACAAACTCTTTATGTATCGAGAATAACATCGATACACTGATGAAAAGTAGGGGAGGACGTTTTAGGATACTGAGCCTCGAGCCAGTACTGCACGTTGTAGGATGGGACTCGAGTCTGATAGTTCAAAGGAACAGGAGATAACACTAGAAAATAGGCAAAAATCCATAGTTGGAGAAGCCATAATGGTCCATTGACTGAACCAAAGAACCTCTCTCTAGTCAAAGACCAGAGTGATCGATAAAGAATGGCAAGAATAAAAGGACCCAAGGCCAATCGATGGTTCAAGGCTAAGGCTGTAGCAATAGGGGCATACCCTAGAGTGATCCTCTTCGAGGATGAACAAACTAAGAATTTACATAACTAGTAAAGATAAAAAAGAAAATTCCTCTTGGAATGTGACCTTGCTCCGGACTTACCCATTTCACGGGCAAGGAAGGTGGTGTAGGATAAATGAGAGGATTCTGAGGGGCAATAGAAGGAGGATCGCAAAGGATTAAAAAAGTTAGGGAGAATGATGTCTCTATCAGTAAGGAGATTGAGAAAATGATAAATGTCAGTCAATGTCACCGACATGGGACCCTCAAGGAGTAAGAAATAATTTGAAGTGGGAGACCGAAATGTCAAAAACACATAAAGGAGAGTTTGGTTGAAGGGCGTATCTGATTTAAAAGACAAGATGGCTCTGGTAAGACCTAACTTCTCCCATTTTTCTTCTCTTTGAGAAAGCATGCGATCTACCCAGTCAGCCCAAGAATAGTTGAACTTATATCAAGATCCAGGCTCAATCTTTCTTTCTCATTCGCCCTAATCGATAGCCTTGAAATAGGATAAAGGCACTCCATAAAGGTTGACTGGAAAATAGTGAGGCATCTTAGGTGGGGTCTCCTTTAGAAAGGCGTGACGTAAACCATATCGAGAGAGATTGGAGCTGGACGAAGCACCATTAGAAGGAAGGTCAATGAAGATGGCCATAGACATGGCGTTATCACTGACGCTTATGATACACAAGCGGTTTACTGCAACCATAGTGGCCTCCGTCTCAACCAATGGAATCTCCCCTTCTTCTTGTTGATTGGTGGGAGAAGAGGGTTCCTCAGATTCGACGTTGATGGGCGTGATCTATTTCACACAGGCCATAAAAAGCATATTGAAATGGAAGAAGAAGACGAAGAAGTTCAGAGTAAAAGAAGCATTGTAAAATGGCGTCAATCGGAGCAAAAAAATACATTTATAGGTGATGACTGATGTGATTGCACCTGTACTGGAAAATGGTGGGAGATCAACATGAGTCTGGTTAAGATTCAAACCAGACACATTCGGGGGCATTTGTTAGCACATATTTGAAATTTGTCGGTAAAAGAAAGACATGTGGAAAGAAACAACAAGTAGGTAAAACTGTTACACAGGAAGGCCACGCTAGATGGAATGTGAAGCGTAAAGAAGGGTCCCACTAGTACCATGTTAAGGGCACAGGACCCAGCCAGTGAACAAAGTGGTCCATGATTTAAACCAAAAAAATGGTTGGATAACGAATAAGGAGCAGTAACTATAGCATCGTGGACAAACTTCCATAAATAAGAAGAAACACTGAATTGTAAAGAACAACTCAATCATTATCAACAAATTCTATATCCTATCAGTAGTCATAGCTTTAGGTTAGGCTTAGTAGTAGTTAACCCCTGTGGTGACTCCAATCTCTTATCTCAAGTGATTTGATTACACCGCAGACCCAGATTCAACGAGATTCTTCTAGGAGAAGGACAACAGCCAACCTGCATCATTCATAGAACCAGATTCAAAGAAGTTCTTCCAGAAAAAAGGGCATCGGCTAATCTAACTTGTTCACGAAACCAGGTTTAATGAGGTGCTTCCAAGAGAAGAGTAGCAGATAATCTGCATTTACTCGAAGGATCAAATTCAACGAGGTCTTCCCTATCTCGAAAGGATAGACAACAGCTAATATGTCATTCGAAGGTATCCCTGTAATCGGCATTATATTATTTGTACTTTCAATTTCAAGTAAATTCTTCTTTACATTGTTTATATTGGGTGTCATTATTTAGTGTAAAAGTCCTCAGTCTAGAGGCATTACCGAACCTGAAACCCTTTTGATAATCCGAATTGGGAAGTCCAACACACTTGTCAATCCCAAACAAAAGAATTATTGTTGAGCACCAACACCAATAAGTCTTAAACATGTATTTAAACCATTATTTCACTAAGTAGGACTTTATTTGAATTATGATTCATTGTGACAAGTGCTCACATATTGTCACCATAGGTTCCTATGAGTAATTATAGAGACCTCCTTCAAATTGCTTGAGGATTCTAGAAAACGCTCAAATTCACTTACTTTGATTAAAAGGTGAATCAACAACACTTGAGAGGTAGTTGAATAGGCTATTTTTAATTGTAACTCATGACTAAACCAATGTTTCTTGTGATATTTCCTTTAAAATTTTATTCTAAAACCTTTTTTTCTTGGGTTTGAGGACCTTCTCACCATGTTAGCACTATAATTCTATATGGGTTTATCCTAGAAGGGGGTGAATAGGATTTATAAATTCTCTAAATTAACTTATTAGGTTTACCTCAATTTTAACCCCTTTTCATTTTATGTGTTTGTATAAGTGACCATGCAAGTTGTGTAGAGAGATGTTGATCAATATGAATTAAATGCAATTAGATGAATGATTCTGTAAGTTGTTCTATGTGTTTAAAAAATGGAAAGTATAAATGGAATCACAATCACACTCAATCAAACCACAAGATAAGATATATAGTGGTTCAAGATGATGGCCTATGTCCACTCTTAAGAGCTCACCACCGGGCTTACATAATTTTATTAAGATTGAACTACTACAATCAATGTTAAAATTAACACAAAAACCTTAAACTACTTGCTAAGGAAAGCTCTCACCTACACCCAATGTCTTTGGCAAGTGTAGAGCCTCTTCTAGTGACTTTGGTAGAAGAATACTAAACTAGAATGTAAAATGAATATAGAGAATGCAAATGCTACCTCTCAAAGGTTGATGTAGCTATTCTTACAAAGTGAAAGTGCTCCTTGATGAGCTAATGTGACTATTTGACCTACAATGCTTCAAGCCTTGGCTCTTGTGCTTCTAGAGCTTTGCCAAGAAAGGGTTTACTCTCAGGACAACCCATAGATGCTTCCTCTCAAGGGTTTACAATGAAATGTGTAGAGAAGAAGGAGAAAGAGATATTTTCTAAAGGGTTTTCACTCTTATTGCTTAACCACAAGAATATTGGATGATTTTTGAACTTAGGAGCTCACGTAATGACAAACGTTTTCTTTCTTGGATTCTTAATTGTTTGAATGACAGAGGGGTCTTTTCTCTTTATATGGGTCATGGGTTAATGAGGGACCTTGGTTTGGAATTTATTCCAACGGTCAAAAGGTAGGGCCATCAGATTCAAATTGCACATGTTCATTTTTTTTTCAATAAGTTATGTGCATGACCGGTCAAAAGATCTGTGACTGATCATAGATTAGTCAGGGGTGTGACTGGTTTGGGTCACAGATCTCTGCATGGAAATTTTTTAATTATGGGAGGTCTCAGCAATGGTGACTGATCACAAAATCTATGACCGGTCAAGGACATGGTCATAAGCCTCGGGTGTTTCTCAGATTTGAGTGTTTGAGCTTTTGTGACCAGTCAAGATTGTGATCGATCACAAGATTTGTGATCAGTCAAGGAAGTTAGTCTAACATTTGAACTTGTTTCTCTTGAGTCCTTCCCATGGGCCATTTCTTCTAGGTCTAGGGTTGGTCTTCATACACATGTCTAGGCATATTTTGGTCTATATCTCATGGCTCTCCTCACATAATCCATACATGAATATACATTGGATGTCTTGAGACATTCCCTATGTGTCTTTTGGTGTTGGTCTTCAAGTCTTTGGTATACCTTGTCTTCTTCACTTAGAGTTGACTCTTTGGAACACATAAGGATACTTACAAGACTCATGAATCTTGCATACCTGTTTTGACTATGGGGTTGACATATAATATACATATGACCTAATAATTACTGTTATGACAAGTAGTGAGGTCTTATCTCCTATGTTAAAGGAGGATAATGGGTTAAGTACAGGAAACATGGACTCTAGGAATGCATTCTCTTCTTCAGCTTAACCTTATTAAAGAGGATATTGGTAAGATGAAAGTTAAGTCGAGTTGACTCAATGACTCATTTATTGATGAATCTTTTTATCTATTATTTGTTTATTATTAATTTGTTGGATTCAAAAGAATTTAAATGTAAGGTGATTTTTGTTGTTATACATTCAATTGTAATGTATAGCTTCTTTCTTATGATTTTATTTTATTTTTCTTTTAAACATAAAACAACTAATTTATAATACTTTATTAATACACCATCCAAAATGGAGCTTAATAATTATATCCCTAATTTATTTGAGTGCATTGTGAAATATAAAAAATGATAACAGTATCCTACATTATACTTGACATGTATGCAACATGATGAAGAGATATGAACAACAAAATTGTTCAAATCTTACAAATTTTCCGATGAGGAAGAAGCTGGATCCTGATAGGAGTGATATATAAATATAATGCTTACTTATCTATTGTTGGGTTAGTGTCTTGTATTCAACCTAAGATATAACCTAGATGATGATCCAAAGAAAAACCCGAATATGACCCGTTTATTTTTGGGGGTCCGGATCCGACCAGCAGAGATTAGGGTTTTGGGGTTTCTTAATCTTTGAGCCTTTGGACTATTCATTGTTATCTATGTTTTCAATCATAGTGAAAAGCTCTCTCTCCATTTTTTCCCGTGGACATAGGCTTCAAGCCGAACCATGTAAATTGTCTTGTTCATGCTGTGTGATTACTATTTACATTATTTTCTCTCTTTTATTTTGCTTCATACTATCCTAAATCTAGGTTTTCACATAACAAACTGGTACCAGAGCCCCAGGTTACGATTGGGGTTTTTTTTTTCAACATGGTTGTAAAGTATGAAGTAGAGAAATTCACGGTTAAAACAACTTCAGTTTATGGTACATGAAGATGCATGGGTTGTTGTTTCAACAAGGACTGGCTAAAGCTTTGGTAGGGAAGGAAAAACTTCATGTGATGATGTTGGAAGATGATAGAGAGAAACTTGACGTCAAAGCACTCTTAGTGATTCAGTTGTGCCTGGCCAATGAGGTGTCTACGGCTGGGATGTGGCTCAAGTTGGAGAGTTGTACATGACAAAGTCTCTCACAAATAGGCTATATTTGAAACAACACCCCTACACATTGAGGATGAGAGAAGGTATGTCTTTGAAAGCCCATCTTGATCAATTCAATAAAATCATTATGGATTTTTTAAAAATGATGTTAAGATTAATGATAAGGATCAAGCTATCATTGTTTTGTATTCTTTACCTACATCATATGAACACTTTGTTACTATCTTACTCTATGGAAAGGATACAATCTCCATGGATGATGTTAAGGCATCCTTACATTCTAGGGAATTGAGGAAGGTATATGGAGAAGAGGGTGAAGAAAAGGGTAGGCAGAAGATCTGTTTGCAAGAGTAAGAACAAAAGAAAAAGGTTTAGGTGATAAAGGTAAATCTAGATCAAAGTCCATATTAAAAAAGGGCAAGTTTCATTACTGTCACAATCCAGGGCACATCAGGTGAGATTATCCAAAACTCAAAGAGAAAAAGGGAGAAGGATGTTGCTAGCATTGCAGAAGAAAATTCTTCTAATGGTTCTAAAAAATGTTCTATCAATTACTCATTGTAATGTATGTACAGATAATAAATGGATACTTGATTCAGATTACTCTTATCATATGTGTTCAAATCGAGATTGGTTTACAACCTACAAAGCGGTGAACAGTGGTACAGTTTAGATGGGGAACAGTATGCCTTGTAAGACTATAGGGATTGGAACAGTCCAGATCAAGATGCATGATGGGATAGTTAAGACCTTGACTAATGTTCAGAATGTACCAGAATTGAAGAAGAACCTGATTTCTTTAGGCACTCTTGACTCCAACAGTTTTAGGTGTACTGCTAAAAGTGGAGTTATAGGGTGTCAAAAGGTGCTTTGGTAGTTATCAGGGGACAGCAAAATGGTAATCCGTATGTGCTTCAGGGAAGCATAGTTTCAAGTGCAGTTGCGGTATCATCATCAACTGATTCTATGAACATTGTGTATTTGGGAAGCAGTGTAGGGTGAAGTCCAATTCAGTTATTCATAGGACCAAAATTACAGTGGATTTCATCCACTCTAATCTTTGGGGTTCATCCCGGGTTGCTTCAAGGGTGGTTCTTGGTATCTCCTGACTTTCATTGATGATTACTTAAGAAATGTTTGGTTGTTTACTTTGAAGCATAAGGATGAAGTCTTTCTCAACTTCAAGCAATGAAAGGTTATGATTGAGAAGTAGACATGTAAGAAGATCAAAAGACTGAGAACTAATAATGATTAAGAGTTTTGTTCCGGTGAGTTCAACAAATTCTTTAAGGATGAAGGGATTGTGAGGCATCTCATAGTTAGATATATACGTCAGCAGAATGGTGTAGCAGAACGCATGAACAAAACACTCCTTAAGAGAACTCGTTGTATGTTTTCTAATGCTAAACTTGGAAAGCAATTTTGGGCTAAGGTAGTTTTTATAGTTTACTACTTGGTGAACATGTCTCCATCAACTATCATTGAGTGTTAGATGTTTAAGGAGGTATGGTCTAGCACTCGTGTAGATTATTCTAGGTTGAAGATCTTTGGTTGTCTAGCTTATGCTCAAGTCAATGAAGGTAAGCTTGAACTTAGACCTAAAAAGTGTATTTTCTTGAGTTATAAATCTAAGATAAAGATATATGTTGTGGTGTCCTGATCCTAAGTCACCTAAGTTTATTATTAGCAAAGATGTTATTTTTTATGAGTATACCATAAGGTGAAAGGAGAATGTTGATGCAAATAGGGACAGTGGAGTTAGCAAGCAAGTGGAATTTCATGTAAGGCTGTCAATTGAGTTAGGTTGGTCCAAACCCCGACATGTTCGGCTCAAAAAATAATCGGGCTAGGCTAACCTAATTTCAGGCTAGGCTGAGTTTGGGCCCAACATTTAGGCCCGAAGTTTTATTTGGGCCCAGTTTGGGCAAGCTCAATTTCAACCCGAGGTCTAGGCCGGCTAGGCCCGAACTAGTTGACAAATAATAATTTTATTTATATGTTGATATTAGGTTTATAAATATATTTGTCACTCTTTTTGGATCCATATATTTTTAACAAATTTATTATCATCAAAACTCAAAAAATATGCATTTAGGGGAAATTAAGGGCCTAAAATCAACCAAAAAATTAAGAAAATAGTTTTATTCTGCAAACTCAGCCTAAAGCCCGTTGTTTTAAAAAGGGATGAATTTGGGCCCAACTTTTAGGGTAAAACATTTTGAGTTGAGTTTAGACAGACCTCAGCTCGGCTCAGCCGGGCCCAATTGACAGCCCTAGTTTCATGACATCTTCTTCTAGGTTTGGGCTCCCATGCATTTAAAATCTCTATATCAATTTGACATAGATTTTAGGTTGGTGGCTTAGGATGGGATCTTCATTTGTCCCTAGGTGAAATATAATCATATCAGACTTAGGCATTTGATCCTCATAATAGGTATAGAACTTTCCCATTATAGAATATGAAATGATGCAGATGATATAACTGGATTGTGAAAATAAATCTATTGGTTCTAGATTCATTTTTAGTTGAAATAAAACTTACAAGATGTTTTTTTTCAACTTATTCAAAAATCAAATTCTACATTTTTTACAAAAGTAAATAATAATAGTAATAATAATAATTGCAAAGAAAGCAAAAGAGAACATAACATTATAACATTATGGGACAAAAACCTTGTACATGAAAGAACTAAATAAATTCTCACTGAAGCCTTTTCCGCTTGAACCCACAAAATTCCATAGTAGACTCATAAGAGTGCGATGGCGACAATGCGCCTGGTGAGCATCGTGTCACTCAATCTGAGTGCTATTGTTGTTTTGTTTTGGAGTTAATTACCACTAGCCAATTATGATATGAATGGACATTGTTATGTTTCTGGGTCTACTTATCATTTCCATATCATTTTATTTACTCATAGTGATTCCAAGGCACAGTCGAGAACTTTAGAGTTTAAAGATTCATTTATGTATCGAATGTGTTAGGCACTCGTTTCATCCACCTAAGTATTTACCTACTTGTTCATTTATCACTTATAGCCTATTTAGCAGCCACCTGTAATGTACTCATTTCATTTGAGTTTCTCAGGGCTTTGTAGCCATGAGGTGATGGTTTGTAATGAATAAATGAACTCATTCAAATTTATATTGATTTGTTAGCTACAATTAGAAATGAAGTCATCTTAGATTTTTCTATAAAATGAAATGACTAATGTTACCAAGCACAAATTGGTGCAAATTTGAATGAGTTCATTACAAACGATATTGTGGCTACAAAAACCTTGGGAAACTCAAATGAAATGATTACATTACATGTGGCTGCCAAACGCAGCCTAATTAAATCATTTTTTTTAAGTCAAAGAATGGGGTGACAAATTACAACTCTAAATAATTTCTAAAAGGACATTTCCAAGCTTATGATTGAACTTATTCTCAAATAAAGAGAAGTGATTTTGACCCTGATTTGGTTTGAACACTATAACATTCATTTTCATGTCATTATTTAAGTCTAAGTTTCCTAAAGGAGTGAAATGCTCATTTCTCACCATAAATTTGAATGGAAATATATTACAATCGTAATGTACATATAAAATTACCATATCAATCTATTTTCATTATATATAATACATTTAGATAATATGATGAAGCAAACATCAGGACATGTTATCTTCATTTAATGATGATTCTAACCTCATGAGTATTAGCCCCACCCATGCATCCACACTATTAGGCCCTCACTCTTGCAAAATATTGAAAATGAACTCTTTCGAAAAAACTATTGTATGGTGCTTGACTTGCCCTTAATGACATTGGAATGGTAATAAATTGCCACAAAAAATTTAACAAAGATAACAATCATTAACATTGCAATAGATTTTTAACATTAAATTTGTCCATATAATACAACATGCTCAATATCATTAAAACATTTATCCTCTTGCCTCAATTCTTACCATTTGTTGTGTGTGTAAACAAAGAATGTTCATAAAAAAAGATTGGATTTGCTTGCTTTGCTTTTGGGCTCATTACCTTATCTCAAGATGTTGAAAGCCCCCAATGCAATATATGGCTCCTGGCAATGCTTTGTTTGCTCTTGGTGATGCTCATTATCTCCCTGAAATATGGGTTTCTATGAGCTCTCATTGTTGAGGTGCTCGGTGTGTTTGTAAAGGTAGGGTTTGTAGTGTTCTAATGAGTTTCAGTGGAAGGTGGTTTGTGTGTTCGTTGGTTGGGGTGTAAATCAACCAAGGGTTGAAACCCCTCTCTGTAGGCTCCGGATTTGTCTAAATGGTTCCCTGTGTGCATGAAATTCCTTGTTATTAGCCCCCCTTTTTACTGTTGGGATGCCCATTGGTTAAGATGGGTAGCTTTTGTTTTCTCCCCTCCTCTGTTGTGCTGAAATCCAGATTTTAGTCAGTCCCCTTGTTGTTTTCCTGGGTTGGGTTTATTTGGTCCCCCCCGCCCAAGCTTTTGTTTCTTTCCCTCGGTTTTCCCTACTCACCCCTGTTGTTTTCTTGTGGCTTCCCATCCATGAATAATAATTTGGAGTTGTGTGATTCTAGTGAAGCAAGGAAGAATGATGCTAATGACCCTGATATGATCCTCTCCAAAAATCGTCAGGTTGACGAACATGAAAAATGGAAAAGCTTGGGTAATTACTATTTCTATTGCACAACGGCTAATCATGAGGATAGTGTATGCATGACCAAGTTAAATGACAATGAAGAAGGTATTCTGGATGAGCTTGTGCAAAAAATGAAGGGCATGTCTATCTCTTTGCGATCACTGTCCTCTAGGTGTGAAATTTGGTGACAAATTAGCACCATCATCGTCTATATGGAATCAATAGCAGGATTCACGATAATTGGTTCTTAGAGGTGGAGGTAAGAGATAGATTAACTCCTACATTAGCGAGTCGGAGTCACAAACCAAGTCCAACTTTGCCCATGTTGCTTCACCACCTACATCCTCAACGGTCAATTTTTCTCTCCAGGGTGCAGGCCTAGAGTCAACTAAAGGTATGGGTTGTGAAAAGGTCTTTGGTATGGGGTCTCCTACAGTAAAGGTTTCTCCCTCCACTTTACATGTTTCCCCAAATGCCCATTTATCCTGCACTAAAGAGTCTAATGGTCAGTCTCTTTATAACATTTGCATATCAGGGGCTGCCTCGAAGGATGTTGGGAACATTAGATATTTGGGACAACCGAATTTTCATGAATCTACTGTGTCAACCAACCTGGTTTTGTTAAAGGAATGTAATCCAGTCCCCTTTAATGTTGATGTGTTATCGGGTCAGATGGGTTTTATGCCACGTTTTCATACAAATGAAGGGTTGGTGAAATGTCTTGGGAACTTTGGGACTGATTCTGCCTCCTGGCCTTTAAGAAGTGCAACTTGGTGTTCGCCCAAGAGATCAGTCTGGAATCCTCATCAACACCTCCCCCACTGCCTGATGAACCCCATTTGATTGGGGATGTGAGGGCGTTCAACCCTTTGTCGCTTACCTTTCTCCGGGCCATCTTTCTAAGTTTGTTGAATGAAAAGGAGTGGGAGCATGAGGAAGGTTTGTTGGTCTTGAAACCAAAAGCAAAGAAAAGAGGCATCTCCCTCAATCCGGTAAAGGGGGTCGAGGTAAGTATAAGTCTGATCTTACATTCTCATGTGGCTTTCGATCATGAGGTAAGGATTTCAAAAACTCCTTTAGTTTTCTCTTCCCTAAGGTTTAAATTGGTTTATGGAGTCTCTCTCTCATTTGTTCTTCCTACTAGCTTAAATTAGTGCATGACTATTGATTCATTACCATGTTGCTGTAGTTTTATGGAGTTGAGTTTTGCTGGACATGTTTATTTTAAGGGTTTTTTAGTTAATAGTAATCATCAGAAAAATTTGTCGGGGGTTTTGGTAGAGAGTAGGACAACGAGTCTCTTTGCACGTATAAAGGCTATTTTATTTTACATCATGTGCCGAATCTTTTGTGCTTATCTTTATGAGGTGATTCATCACAGACTAAAACAAGGGGTAATACATTGGCGAAGTTTATGTCACCTAGTTGTGTCCCCATTCCATGATGCCCTCCTCATAAGGGAGATAATCACGCAATTTGATCTGAGAATGGGGGCTTTTGTGTTCACTCTATCCATCTCCCCTTGTGGAGAAGTCCATGGGAGCCCCCACAACCCCTAACATCTTCATCTGAAAATTACTCATGGATCTCTTCTTCTTATTATACTGATGAACTGCTATGTGTATGTAAAAAAGTTAGTGACATATTATTTAGTTGCTTTTCCTATTTGCTGTTCTATAGCTAAATTCCTTATATCTCTAAGTTTCAAACTTTTAGAGTCCTTCTCTTCTGTGTGTCCACTAAGAGGTATGTCATGTGTCTTTCAAAGAGGGTGAATCTTAAAATACTTCCCTTCCTGTGTGAAATCATCACACTCACTATCCTAATCTCAAAATACTTTCATGATCTTTATTTAAAGATCCTCACCAAATTTGCTAGGTCTAATTTAATGGTAAAATTTGTTGAATCTTGGTTTGTGATAGATTTGGTAAAACATGTTGTAAATGTAATATGTTGTAAATTCCATGAATTGTAAAATACATGTGATGTATAGACTAGGACATGAGTGGAGTCACGTTAGAGTCTAGGAGGTTCTTGAGTTCGCGCATCATGAAGATCATCATCAAGTGTCAAGAAAGTATCAAGAGGACAATTCGGCAGTTGAAGGGTCCAATGAAGGGTAAATCAGGTAATATGAAGTAGTTCAGATGAATAAAGGGTCCAATGAAGGGTTCTAAAGGTCTTAGGACCTTCTTGGACCACGGAGGGGCGATCCAAAATCTTTGTAGCATTTCTAAGGTTCTGGAAGGCAATACAAGAGATTTGGATTGATCCACTACGATCCAAATTATTTGGATCGATCCGGGATCGAACCAGCAACTCTCGGGTTACAGGTTCTGAGTGTTTTTTTGCACTTGGATTAATACAGGATCGATCCAAAGTTGTGAAAACACTGTATAACGGTCTAAATTTCAAAATTGTGTTTCTAATCAAATGCCAATATCACTTGACCATTTGGGAATGTTCTAATCTAATGGACTAACATCATTTTCGTCCAATAAAAAAGAGAATGAGCACCCATGAGCAAGCTAATGGTTCTTGCTA
>JAOXJP010106917.1:0-14226 GCA_025762735.1 Platanus orientalis | reverse complement strand
ACTCCTTTGACTTATTGTCATTCTATTCATTTGTAATCTTTAGTTTGGATGAGATATCAATTTTCTCTTATTTTGATTGTTTTTTTTTAGTTTTGTAAGTTTTTTCATTCAAATACTAGATCCAAAAAGGATTAATGAGTTCTCAAGTTGATTGCTCTACTCTTTCACTACCATTATAGACTCGTTGAAATCCTAAGTTTTTCTCCATGATTGAATATAAAAAGGTTGGATCCTTGTGAAATTCAAATGAGAAAATGATTTTTACTTCATATGCTTAATGTTTGTCTTGATTTCCCCATACTTGAGATTTTTATTCATATTATTATTTATTGTCGGTAGTATATTTTTAATTTGATTAGCTCCAACCCTTGTTGCTTATTCTCTCTCATATGCAATTTTGTCATTGATGCTATTGTTATATTTCTCACTTGATTATATCCACTTACACTTGATCTAATGAGCTCCATATTGGCATCATTACAATTACATGTCTTGTTTGAGAGACTTATTTTATTGTTAGTTTTAAAAAACTATAAGAAGAATTCTGAGCATTTGGTTTTTGTGTGAATATGAACTATTACGTTCTATTTGGTTTTAAGTATAGGGTTTACATAGTCTCACATACGAGCTTTTTACTACATGGGTCTCTTTTGCATTATATTCTTATGTAGTTACATAATACTCTATATATGCATGGATTTTAAAGTATCATTTTATATATGAGAATTGGTTTTGACCCAATCACCGAGATTCATTAATAGGTGAAGATGACATTAGTGGACCACCAACCTTGTCCGGGGGAATTTTAATGGACTAGATCCACTCGTGGGAAACCCTTATCTGGAGGAATCTTAGCAGATCATCCTTGTCCAGGACAATTTTAGTGGACTAGACCTAATAAAATATTCAAGCATAAATGATGATGGATAAAATAAAGGATTTCAATGATGTGTTTCCATATTAAGCCCAAGTATGAATGCTTTGAAGGGGTGAAAGTCATAGAGGTATGATTTAAATCATATTGCAAGATAAAAGCGATTGCAAGAGATTTCTATTTTCATAAACATATTTCTATATCTATTTCCCTAGAAGGGTTTTATTTTTTGAGATGATGTTACCAACTTCTAAGACACTGACAACTTTTGCTTGACAAACATCATGCCATTTAATCAAATGATCTTTTTTCACCCGTCGCCTCCCTAAAGAAAATTTTGTTGGAGTTGCTCAACATGATTGACATTTTTCGTTGGGATTTTGAAAATGACATATAGTATACATGAATATTGGCTAAAGCAGATTTAATTAGGGTAATTTTACCACCAAAGGAAATTTGAGAGTTTCCAAGAAGTAAGATGATTTTCTATCTTCTTAACCACAAAAGCCCAAAAAAAGGCCAAATTTTGACGATCGACCAAGGGAAGACCAAGATATTTGATTGAAAATTTCTTCACTTTACAATCTAAGACAAATGCCAAAGAGGAAAGGGATACAACATCAATATTAATTCTCGTAATGCTTGTATTTTTCCAATTTACTTTCAATCCTAGAATGAGTTCAAATGCTAAAAGAATATGTTTCAAATTAGAAATATACTCAAACTTGGGGATCATGAATAAGATGGTATTGTCAGTAAACTAAAGATATAAATGAATAAGTTGTTCTACCATGATAATATTAGGAAGAGCACCAAGACTATAAACCACCAAAGAGAAAAGGAAGAGGGATAAGAGATAGCCTTGTCGTAGTCTTCTAGAAGCACTAAAAAAGCTCTTTAAAGTTCTGTTAAGAAACATAGAGAACCATGGATCTTTAACACATCCCGGCATCCACAAGATCCATTTATGGCCAAATCCTTTTTGAGGTAGATCCCATTCAAGGAATCCACAATCCACTTTGTCAAAAGCCTTCTATAAATCAATCTTAAAAATTAGATGTTTTCTTTTTTTTTCTGTGTCAATAGTCCACACATTCATTAGGCACCAAAATTCTACTAGTTATTTGTCTCCCTTTTATAAAAGCACTTTGGGTGGAGGATATGACATCTTTTATAACAAGGCGAAGCCTATAGGAAAACACCTTTGCAATTATCTAATATAAACTACCCATAAGGCTTATTGGCCGAAAATCCTTCATATGACAAGAACCCACTTTATTTGGAATTAGAGCAATGAAAGTAGTTTGTACACTTTTATGTAACGTTCCTTGATGCTATAATTCATAAAATACGTTGAAAAGATCCGATTTGATGATATCCCAACATGATTGATACAAGTAAAAAGAGAACCCAACTGGCCCCAGGGACTTGTCATTTTCTATACCAAAAAACGCTGCTTTAACTTCTTCAAAAAAAGGAATCTCAAGAGACATCATTTTATCATCAAAAGCTTGGAGTCAAAGAGATTTTTTATTCTTGGCCTACCTCTTGCTTCACGAGTATATAATTTATCAAAAATGTTCTTAGCCTCTTTTGCTATGGACTCAAAATTTGTTACTTCTTCTCCATCTACCTTTGTAATGAAATTTTTTTCTTTTTCTTCCATTTTCCAATTCATGAAAGTATTTTGTGTTTCTATCACATTCATTTAGCCATTTATGTTTAGATTTTTGTCTCCATAAAAGTTCCTCATATCATAAAATACTTTTTATGGAAGCAAGTAAAGAAAGTCTTGGAGGACGTAAATCATCATTGGTGCCATTAACGAGAGTTGAATCAAGCCTTGAAATTTCACAAGTGATTTTATCTTTGTTTACATCAAGCTTACCAAAAGTGTCTTTATTCCATTGAATGAGTTTCTTTTTAACATAGTGGAATTTATGGGTAAATTTGAAGCCCTCCATACCTTCAACTTGGCACTCATTCTATCAAAATTTAATATTATATTTAAAAGCAAGATGTAAACCTCATATATTTTCAAATTCAAAAGGTTTTTTGTCATAACCCTCTTCCTTCGTAGATAATAAAATGAGCCAATGATCCAAAGTGAGCCTTGTGAAGATTTTTTTTTTGAGAAAAATGAGGATATTTGTCTTCCCAACCTTTTGAGAATAGAAATCGATCCAGACAACAAAAAATAGGGATCTCATGGCAATTTGTCCACGTGAAACTGCCACTCAAGAGAGGACTATCTCCAAGGTTGCAATAGTTGATGAAAGAATTAAAGTCACACATAGTTCTTATGATGGGACCACCAAACTTTTTTTTTCTTCGTGAATGAATCTTGTTACATTAAAGCCTCCACCCAAATCCAAGGACCCGACAAGAGAGTTTTGATAAGAAGTTCTTCCCAAAGTTCACGTCAATGTATTGCTACAAGTGGACCCTCGGCTCTAGTGAAAATCCATTCATAGCCATTATATTTGTTAGCAAACTAGATAGAAATTGAGAATTTCCCAATTTTATTGATCACTTTTGATTTTTTTTTTTAAGAATCACAAATAATTAGAATGCCCCCAGCTAAACTATCTTCAGGAAGTAAAACCAATCATCCAAGAAAGTCAACGATACTCTTTATAAACCTTTTGCAGACATCAACTTTTTTAGTTTTCTTGAAACACAACATCAGGTTTGGAAGAAGTAACACATTCCTAACAAGCCTTCTTTTATTGAGTACTCCTCTTAGCCTTCTTGTATTCCAACACAGAATCTTCATTTGTAATCAATATAGGAACCCCTAATTTCTCTTTTTGAACCCAATCTATTTTGTACAATCTATTTTCCTTTTAGGTGATGGTTGTTAAGTAAAGCGACCAAGTGGTGATTGTTTAGAATTATCCGCACCACGTACTTCTAAATCGGAATTGATTTCTTCTTTTAGTATAGGTTTAATTTGAGATTCTTTCACAACTTCTAATTCTCATACGCTCTCCACCAAATATGAAGTGATGATTGATTCTTTTAGCCACCCACCGTCTTGTAATGCTTGAATAATTTCAGCATCCATGCAATGAAGTTTTTGTTTAGAAAAATAATTGTCAAAAGTATAATATTAACGCGATGTATCAAGTTCTTATTAAATTGTGATTCTTTAAATTGTTTGATCAAGAATCCTAATAACATTGCTTTGATACCACTGTAGGGCCCACAAAGATAGTCAACCAATAAGATAAAGAACAAGAATGGGTTACCTTTATACCCTTAACAATCGGTTTAATGGGTTAAATTTAGATTTGTTTAAACAAATTGTTTCTAAATAAGGTAGTAGTGAGATGTCATGAGATTAGGTATCATTCACACACATTTGGATGAGTGTATAAGAGTTTAAGACAAGAATGAGAGGAGGGAATTCTCATCTAATTTGATGTAGGATATAGTCATACATCTCTTATATTTATACTTATCAAAAGGATGTGAGGAAAAATACTCATCCTTATCTAGAAAACTCTTAATGTAAGCGACACCCATAAATGTATGGCTGGTGATGGAGTGTGGACCCGAGATGGCTGAGCCGATTAATCAAACGAACCGAGCAAACTCCACCGGTTCATCTGGTTGGTTTAGGGAACCCAGCAAGGCTACCAACCGACCCAATAGAGAATCTGTCACCCGATTCGGTAGATACATAGAGTACTAACCAACTCCATTGTCGTCCAGGCGCTCAGGGGCAAAAAACGGTCGAGGGATGACCACTCACGGCCCCCGAGGCGACGGACGCACGACTATGCCCGGGAGGACCGCAAGTATGAAGCGGTTACGGGATGCAGGGCACGATAGAACAACTGCCAATCCCCCACCGACACGTGCCCCACTCCTCCACTTTCCAAGTAAGACAAAAGCGGTTACGACATGCAGAGCACAGGAGAGCGAGTACCAGTCCCACACCGACACGTGCTCTACTCCTCTTTCTTCCGATAACCAACTCGAAGAATGAAGGGGAAAGGAAGAGGAGGACAAAAGGAAAGGGGACCCCAAAAAGAAGGTAAGCACAATTGACCCCCAAAAGGCAGAAGAGCACTTAGTCATTTTTTTCAAACTCTGACTAGGGCGTCGGAGAGGTGTTGGCCGATGCCACACCGACGTCTTTCTACCACTAGTGTGTAGGAACCATCAAGATTCCAGATCGAGGGATGTCATCGGACCATCTGAGTGATCCTTTTCTGGGCATCATCAGTTGGTGCCGTCTGTGGGAATGAAAGGAAGTTTCGGCGAGATAAAGGTCTTATGGTAGAAACTCGATCTGGAATAATGGAAGCTCTTCGAAATGCATCATCCACAAACGGTCCGAGAATAGGAGATGTGGAGGCAACCCGAATAGCTAGCCTGGAGTAAAAGCTGCAAGATCTTCACCGCAGCATGGATAGAATGACACGGCAAAATCAGGAGTTGAATCATAAGCTTATGGAGCGGATGGACCATATACACTTTGATGATAAGGCACAAGAGGATACGTGTCCTGGACCAGAAGCGGAAAGACCTAGAAGGGGGAGGGATGACTATAGCCAAGGTCCAGGGGCTTCAGTGTCGCGGTCTATTAGCGCCGCAGGCGGGGGGCGCTACCAAAGAACAAGACGGTCGTATTCAGAGGATATAGGATCAACTGAGCACGATAATGGAAGCTATCCGGGGAAAGGCTCCATCTACGGTAGAAGCATTGGAGCAGAGGATGGATCATCCATTCTCCACGACGATCATGTCGCACCCTCTCCCCAAGAGGTTTGGTGTTCCCTTAATGGAATCGTTCGACAGAAATAAGGATCCGTTTGATCATTTGGAGACTTACAAAACTTTTATGCTGCTGCACGACTATTTAGATGGGATCATGTGTAGGGCATTCTCGACAACCCTGAAAGGTTCGGCGCAAAAATGGTTCAATAGCCTTCAACCCAATAGTATCAATTCATTTTTTGAGTTAAGCCAGTCATTTGCCAGTCATTTCATTGGAGGGAGACGTTATCGCCGGCTGGCCACCTATCTGCTTAACATCAAACAGATGAAAGGGGAATCACTCAGGGACTATGTCTCTCGTTTTAACCAAGAGATGATGCAAGTAGATGATGCTGATGAGAAGGTCATGCTCACCACCTTCATGGGTGTGTTGTTGCCCACTAAATTCTTATTTTCTCTCTCAAAGTCCCCTCCGAGCAATATGGCGGAGCTGATGCTGAGGGCCCAAAACACATGAATGCTGAAGACGCGATGGCAACCCAACGGGATCAAGGGAACGAGTTCAGGGAGCAACTGAAGAGAAAAAGGGATGAGCAACTAAAAGTGGCAGAAACCGAAGGGACGAGAGACAATCCCGATTGGACGGTGCGACCCAGAGAAGCATGTCTGCCGCCTCGAAGGTCGCAAGCTTACACCCTACTCAATTCCCTGTTAGAGCAAGTGTTGATGTACGTATGGGAAGACCCTACTTTGAAGTGGCCAAAAAGGCTCAAGACCCCCCCAGAGAAGAGATCCTAGAAGAAATATTGTCGGTTTCACTGTGACCATGGCCACAATATAAAGGACTGTATCGATCTAAGAGACCAAGTGGAAGCGCTTATCCGGCAAGGAAGACTAAGACGTTTCATGTTGGGGTGCTCGTGAACCCCTCTGGACAGAATCGAAGAACCCCCGAATCGAAAGGATGCTAGCCCCAAACCTCTACGCGAGATAAAAGTGATCGCAGGTGGCTCAGCGGGTGGCGGCGAATCATCATCGGCCAAGAATGCGTACGCCCGTGCGGTAAAAGCTTCTCATGGGGAAGTCTACTCTACCAAACGGCCGAGAAAATCCCCCAGGGTCTTGAGGGAAAATATCACATTCACCGAAAATGATGCTGGAGGGATACAACACCCTCATGATGATGCTTTGGTAGTCACTTTGGTTATAGCCAACCATCGAACCCGGAGGATACTGATAGATAGTGGCAGCTCGGCCGACATCTTGTATTTATCCGCGTTTGAGCAAATGGGAATTGGAAAGGAGAAACTTCGGGCGACTGCATCACCATTGGTCAGCTTCACGGGAGATAAGTTGTATCCAGTGGGGATCATTACCCTACTCATGACGGCTGGGACTCACCCATGCCAAGTGACCAAAGCAATCGATTTCTTAATTGTGGATTGCTCGTTAGCCTATAATGCAATCGTAGGAAGGCCAACGCTTAATAAGATGAAGGCTATCACCTTGACTTACCACTTGCTGATGCGTTTTCCAACTGAGGAGGGGGTTAGAGAAGTAAGAGGCGATCAAACGATGGCACGAGAATGCTACATGGCATCTCTGAAAGGGAAGGAGTCCTGAGAAGCCCTAGCCATTGAGGACATGGAGGATAAGGACGATGACCAGCTAAGGAGAACCAGATCGACAGAGGATTTAGAGGGTCTGGGTGTAGACCCCGACCATCCCGAGTGAATGGTAAAGGTGGGGAGGATGCTTCCTGAGGAAATTATGCTCCAGTTGCAAAAACTCCTGATGACCTATGGGGACATATTCGCTTGGACACATGCAGACATGCCCGGGGTCTACCTGTGAGTAATCACTTCAACCCGACTACGAAACCGGTCAGACAACAAAAGAAAACCTTCACGACCGATCGAAATCAAGCCATAGGAGAGGAGGTGGAGAAACTGTAGAAAATGGGATTCATACGGGAAGTCGTCTATCCCGAGTGGATGGCTAATGTGGTATTGATAAGAAAGAGCAGCGGGATTCATACGGGAAGTCGCCTATCCTGAGTGGATGGCTAATGTGGTATTGATAAGAAAGAGCAATGGGAAGTGGAGGATGTGCGTGGATTTCACTGACCTCAACAAAGCATGTCCAAAAGGCAGCTTCCCCTTGCCAATAATAGACGCGTTGGTTGACTCTACCTCGAGTCACGCCCTACTTAGCTTCATGGATGCATTCTCGGGCTATAATCAAATACGGATGGAGAAAGGGGACTGTGAGAAAGCATCCTTCATCACCGACCGAGGAACGTATTGTTATAAAGTCATGTCGTTCGGACTAAAGAATGCGGGAGCCACTTATCAGAGACTGGTGAACAGGATGTTCAAAACCCAAATTGGGAGAAATGTAGAAGTCTATGTGGATGATATGCTCGTCAAGAGCATGAAAGCTGAGAGGCACGTGAAGGACCTGGAAGAAACCCTTCAAACCCTGAGGGGATTCCAAATGAAGCTAAACCCGGCTAAATGTGCCTTTGGGGTGTCGGCTGGGAAGTTCTTGGGATTCATGGTCTCCCATAAGGGAATAAAAGCCAACCCGAAGAAATTCGACGTGATCATAAATATGAAGTCACCTCAAACTGTAAAGGACATTTAACGACTGGTGAGGAGGGTAGCAGCCCTCAATCGATTCATTTCGAGGTTAACAGACAGGTGTTTTCCTTTCTTTCTCCTTTTAAAGGAAGGGCTTGAATGGACGAAGGAAGCCGAGCGGTCATTTCAAGATCTTAAAGGGCATTTGGCGAGCTTACCGACCCTTGGGTGGACAACCTCGGGAGAAGACTTATATATGTATTCGGCTGTGTCCGATGTGGCGGTGAGCTCAGTCTTAATAAAAGATGAGCATGGTCAGATCTCGGTTTACTATACTAGCCGAGCCCTCCATGGGGCAGAATTGAGGTATCCGCCTTTAAAAAAACTGGCGTTTGCCTTGATCACGACAGCAAGAAAGCTCAGGCCCTACTTCCAGTCCCATTAGATAGTGGTACTGACAAATCAGCCGTTGAAAGACGTACTGCAGAAGCCAGAGATCTTGGGCAGGCTGGTGAAATGGGCCGTGGAGCTAGGCGAATTCGATATTTGTTACAAGCCTAGGACAGCCATAAAAGGGCAGGTCCTGGCAGACTTCCTAGCAGAGTTAACACCAAAGATGTATGAAAGGTTTTTGCTCGAGTCAGAATGGACCCTCCACGTGGACGGGTTCACTGCTTCGTCCAGTGGCACGGGTCTCCTGTTGACTACACTAGAGGGAATGACAATCGAGTATGCAATCTGATTGGGATTCAAAGCAACAAACAATGAAGCCGAGTACGAGGCCCTGATAGCAGGGCAAAGCTTGGCGATTGAGATAGGAGCAACACGTCTGTCCGCTCACACAGACTTCAATCTTGTTGAAGGATGAGTGACTGGAGAGTACGAAGTCAAGGAGGAGAGAATGAAGAAATACCTGACCAGAGTCAAGGAGCTCATGTCCCACTTCAAGGCAGTCGAGATCAAGCACATTTTGAGATGTCAGAATGAGCATGCTGACCGACTAACACGACTGGCCTCTGATGACAGATACGTCATGGATAACCGACTATTGGTAAGTAGGCCCGATCAACCCAACATGAAAGACAAGCCAGAGTTCTGTATATGCGCAGACACGCCGATGGACGACTGGAGAACGCCAATTATAGAGTTCTTGAGGATGGGAGCTCTGCCATCAAATCGAGGAGAAGCCCGAAAACTAAAATTGTGTGCTAGTCGGTACACTTTGATTGGAGAGCTTCTCTACAAGAGAAGTTTCACCTTACCCTACTTAAGATGCCTATCATCGGTCGAGGAGGATTATGTCATAAGAGAGGTCCATGAGGGAATCTACAGAAATCACTCGGGCAGTCGGTATCTTGTTAACAAATTGATTAGAGTAGGATATTACTGGCCTACGATGCAAGCCGACTCGACAACCCATGTGAGGAAGTCCGATAACTATCAAAGGTTCACCAACATCCCTAGGCAACCAACTGAAGAGCTCTCGTCCATTATCAGACCATGGCCCTTTGCCCAATGGGGAATCGACATCGTAGGACCATTGCCTATGGCTACGAGACAGAGGAAGTTCCTTGTCATGGCGGTCAATTATTTCACAAAGTGGGTTGAGGCCGAAGCACTGGCGAAAATAACAGAACACAACATACTCGACTTTGTTTGGAAGTCCATGATTTATCGGTTTGGGATACCACAAGTCCTCATCACTGACAATGGAAAGTAGTTCGACAACTGACATTTTCGCAAATTCTGCTCCCAATTGGGAATCAAGAATCATTTCTCCTCCCGACATATCCTCAGGCCAATGGACAGGTAGAAGTCATTAACAGAACCATATTGAAGATCATCAAGACCAGGTTGGAGGCATCAAAGGGGCAGTGGGCTGAGGAGCTACCAGGTGTCCTCTGGGCATACAAAACAACCCCGAGAAGTCCCACAGGAGAAACCCCTTATGCCATGGCCTTTGGTTGCGAGGCTGTAATCCCAGTGGAGTCAGAGAAAGGGCTGCATCTGAATTTTGACCTACTGGAAGAAAGGAGAGAGGAGGCCGTCATTCGTATAGCTGCTTATCAACAGAGGATGATGAGATATCACAAGACCCGAGTACGATCACGATGCTTCCAGATTGGGAACCTTGTCCTTTGAAAAGTGAGCATAGCAACGCATGGTCCAGGAGACAAAAAGCTGGGACCCAATTGGGAAGGCCCCTACCAAGTCATTCGAATTGCCCAAAAGGGAACTTATTACCTGGAATCCATGGACGGAAAGGCCCTACCCCGACCATGGAACATTGAACATTTGAAAAGGTATTACCAGTAATGTAACTCTCATTTCACAACAGCAAAATTCGTCTACTGTCCAAGTATGACACAGTGAATACCCGAGAGGAGTCGTAAGAATGGACTAAGTTCAGTAACTCGACCCCTCGGCCTACTATAATGGTTTACAATGAATACTAGAGTGGAGTTGTAAGAATGGACTATCCAGTAACTCGACCCCTCGGCCTACTACAATGGTCTACAATGAGTACCCGAGTGGAGTCATAAGAATAGACTAAGTCTAGTAACTCGACCCCTCGACCTACTACAATAGTCTACAATGAATACCCTAGTGGAGTCGTAAGAATGGACTAAGTCCAGTAACTTGACCCCTCGGCCTACTATAACGGTCTACAATGAATACTCGAGTGGAGTCGTAAGAATGGACTAAGTCCAGTAACTCGACCCCTCGGCCTACTACAACGGTCTACAATGAATACCCGAGTGGACTAAGTCTAGTAACTCGACCCCTCGGCCTACTACAACAGTTTACAATGAATACTCGAGTGGAGTCGTAAGAATGGACTAAGTCCAGTAACTTGACCCCTCGGCCTACTGCAACGGTCTACAATGAATACCCGAGTGGTGTCGTAAGAATGGACTAAGTCCAGTAACTCGACCCCTCAGCCTACTACAAGAGTCTATAGTGAATACCCGAGTGGAGTCGTAAGAATGGACTAAGTCCAGTAACTCGACCCCTCGGCGTACTATAACGGTTTACAATGAGCACCCGAGTGGAGTCAAGAATAGAGAGTCCAATAACTCGGACCCTCGGCCTACCCCAACAGTACAAAATGTCCTAGTGGTCGTGGAAATGCAGTCCAGTATCTGACCCCTCGGTTTACTACATTGGCCTACCATAACGGTCTAAAAGCTAAAGCCCAGTAGACTGGAGTGACCCTATGACCGAATAACCAGGGAGGACTGCCATGCTAGGAGGCACCACAAAAACAGATGAAACCATTTACTAAATGTTCAACGTATCCATGAAAAGGCAAAATGAGTTCCATTCATTAATAAAAAAGAAGGGGATCTGTATGAAGGCCCCTTGACCATTACAAAAAAAGAAGTCTAGGATGCCGCATCGTCCTTCTATTGGTCGGCTATATCTTGCTCAGTTGGCTCATGAAAAGATAACGATTCAGCATTGGCCTGCAACATAGAAAGGTTGAGGCCGGGGTATATCTTCAGAGCTCGACGACGGAGGGTCTTGAAGCCACTGTAAAGTACTCCGTCATCTCATCGTTGAAGGCCTCAAATTCAAGATAGGTGGCGACGGCATCGTTAGCAGCCTTCTCTTTCATGGACTCTTACTGAGACTTCATCTCTTCCAGAGACGCCCGCAGAGTGGCAACAGTGGCCTTTTCTCCATCGGCCTCCCCCTGAGCCTTCTCCAGCGCAGCCTCAATGCCTTGGAGCCTATACTCAACGTCGGTTAACTTGTCCCTCAGTGCCTTTCGCTCACCCTCTATCTCAGACAATTTCTCCCTAAGGTCCCTGATGAAATTGTCGGTTGCGAGTTGATGGTTGGCTAGGGCCATCACTTTGGTCAGCACCTGCAACGAGAAGATTCAGTAGGGCAAGAAGGAACACAATCCATAAGAATAGGAAGTAAAGGAGGCTTACCCTTCCAACGTCGAACAAGGTGCTCCTGGCCAAAGCTTCAGTACTATTCGGCCAGAGACTCTTTAGGTCTTGCTCAGAGACGACCGAGCCAAGGTGACCTACAGCCTCAACCTCCTCGGCCAACAAAGAATGAGCGATTTTCTCCTTTCCCTTGGATGATCCCTCCGCACTGTATGAAGGAAGATGCTCGACGCACTCGTCGAAGGAGGGAAGCAATCCAAAGCAGCCTCCAGATTAACGATAGAAATGGGAGGTGGCGCAATAGGGACAGGGGCCTCTGAAGGGGTCGACCTAGGAAGATATTTCTCCGCCGAGTGGCTCTAAGAGAATGGCGGCTTCTTCTGGGAACCACCCGGGGTCGACTTGGCCGATACCCTCTTTAAAGAAGACTTCGATGGAACATCCGACATATCTGCACATGTGAAGAAGACGTTAAAAAAAATACCCTGACCAGCTGGAGGAAGAGGTAAGCTAGGTGCTTGACCGACAGGGACGGAAGATGAGCCAGAGGCCTGACCCACCGCAAGTGAGGAAGATGGGACCTCCGGGCCGAATTAGTATGCAAAGAGAGACTCATAATTCACCAGCAGGGAGTAGTCTTGAACTGGGTACATGAAAGCTCGTCCTAGCCTCTCGAGTTGAAGATCAGACATGGGGTGTTTAGCAAACGCTACAAAAACCAAGAACGCCAGACCGACTAAATGAATAAAGAGGAAAACTGACGCGACTAAGAATTACCTCTTGGACGTGGCTCGCCCCATATCTTAGGGACCATGTGAATCTGATCGAAGGGCGACTCCCAGGGGACCGACTCCAGACCGTCCCCTGACGTAAAAAAGAACTTACTTTTCCAACCCTTGTTTGACGTTGGAAGACCCGCGATCAAGGCTCGATCGGGAACCCTAGCCGTGAAGTACCACCACCCAGAATGCATCACCACTGTCTTGTAGCAATAGAGGAACTCAGGGATGGTAATATGATCCTGGCCGCCACTGCATGCAGGCCACAACACCATGTAGGCGATCAGGATCCTCCACGAGTTGGATATGATTTGGCCTGGGGCTAAACAAAGGTGGGTGAGGAGCTGACGGGCAAAGAGGGGAATAGGGAATCGTTGGCCGGCCTCCAAAGCTTGTTCAAAGATGGAGACCTCCCCCGGAATATAAGAACAGGCCCACTCGTCGAAAGACGGGACCCTTAGGTTAACCAACTCGGGTATCTGATAGACCAGACGAAAACCATCCAATCGAGACGAAGACAAGATACCCTCGGCGGCATAAGGCATATCGGCAAACCGACCCGACCTAATCGGTGACAAAGGATGAGCCAAGTCAGGGGAGTTGGCATGGACAAGGTTCTCGTCAAGTGCCGCGACTGACTTGGTCGATTCAGAGGAACTGTCCATTAGACCGAAAGTGTATATGACGCCCACCGAAGGGCCTATGACCTCTAGGAAATGAGTAAAAATATAACCTAGGAAGGACAAGTCAAACCCTAAGGAATTCAAATCTGGCGGGTGTTGATAAGTACAGAAGCAGTAACAGAAATGAATGAAGTGAAACTTGAAGGGTGCCTCGGTAGGGTCCAGGGTGGTGTCCTAGGGGCAGCGAGAAGGGATAAAGAATCCCGGCGACAAGAAGAAAGGTTGTAACCAGGGAACAATGCCGGAAATAGAACAAAAAAAAGAGAGAAGGGGAAAAAGGAAGAGAAGAACCAGCACTCAAAACTAAAAATGTGCAAGGAAAAACGAAGCAAATGATACCTGACTTCCTTGTAGTGAATGATCTCTTCAACGCGACACAGGCATGAACGCGAATAACCCACTTGAGAAGAACATAGGTTGATTCAAAGCAAAGTGAGAAAACAAGAGGACCAACCCGTACATATACCCTTCAAAGTCACCCTGAACCGTCGGATCACTCTAGTGACCCCTGGCCATCAGATTAAAGCGCGATTTAAAAGAAAACGGCTGTAAATCCGCACGTCTTGTCCTCATTAATGACACGGAGCTCAATGAGGCGAGACGAAGCGCCAACACCCCCATCGACTCAACTCCTTATATATTCCCCATGTCTGCTCATATCAACGGACTGGAGGAATA
>JAOXJP010106906.1:0-14227 GCA_025762735.1 Platanus orientalis | reverse complement strand
TCTAATGCTAATAACTTGTAAACGAAGAACAAATAGAGGAAGAGAAAAACTAGAGAAAGGGAGAGGAACGTAGAAGAAGGATGAGTAAGAGAGGAAGAAGAGAAGGCGTGGGTTTTGGAGGGAATGAGTGAGGTGTGTTTAGAAAGTTTATTAGTTTTTATTTATTTATTTTTTAATGTTAAGAAGGGTATGAAGGTCATTTTATATTAGGGTATTTTGGAGAAACAAAAAAAAAAAAAGGTTTAAGTGAGGTAAGTTCAGAAAAACTTGAGAGGTGTAAATAGCACATCCCTACAATATCGAACAGCATTGGTGGAGTATCAACCAATCTCTGGCTAGGATCAGTTGGATTTCGAGACGTCCTCCCTTCCTAACGGGTACCTCTCTTTCTCTCAACTATTTGCCCACACAGCTTATCTCCATTTACCTAATTTCCCTCTTTTTTGTCTTGTATTGTGTCCACTGCAGACGCTTTGCGTTTCCCTTTGGATCTTTGTCGTCAATTAACCTTACATGCTATACAAGAAAATCTGCAATGCAAAAGAAACAGAGGAAAAAGAGTGGGGTCTTTGAACCCATTGATTGCGCTCTTATCCTTTCGTGTCTTTCTTTCTTTTTCGCTTTTGAATCTCTTTTGAGCTCTTTTATGAAGTCACGCTTTCACCCTTTTCAATTCTGTCGGGAATTTTAGGCGCTGGGGATCTCTCTCTATCCTTTTACCTATCATTCCGTTTCTTGACTAATTGGGTTTCTTGTTTTTTCATACATTTACATCCTTGGTTATGTGTAGAGACAATAGATATGATGAGAGGTTGAATTTGGAGCAGAGCATGAGTTGCTGCAATCATTTTTTCCTTTTCTCTTTCCATTCCTTTCCCTTCTCTTTTCGACTTGAAAGGAAGAAGAAATCTCATTTCAGACGGCCTCAGAGATGAGATTAAGGCGTCGCCAATGCATACCTTTCTGCTCCTCTCTTCACAGGGTAAATCCCTTCATCTCCCTCCCAACTTCCCCTTTCATTTACTTAGCCAATCCAATCTTACCCATTTCTCTTTGAGGCGTTTCCCTGCAGGAAAAGGAAAAAAAGAAAAAAGAAAAGAAAGATTAAATGGATTAGCTTTCTTTGTTCACTTTCATATTTTGGGTGTTAAAGATTGACCTTGCATGTTTACTCCATTGAAGTATTTGCAATTTGGTAGTCAATCTATTCTTCTGCTTCAGACAATGTAACGCAGAGGGTTTGCATAAAAACTTCTTCCAAGTTGAAATTTAAAAGGGCTTCGAGTGTATAGGCCATTTGGAGCTCAATTAATATATTGCCTCTTTGTTCACAATGTTGAGAAGAGTCGGATGTAATATTGGGGTTTTCATTTATTGAATTTAAACTGGTTGTGTCAATGGTGGAACTGATTAACTTTCTACAACAATTTTAAGTTGGTATGTACCAGGCCTCTAAAATTTTTCAAGGAACAAGAAAGGAAAGAAAAACCAATGCTTAATTTGATACCCGCAGCTTGCAAAACCAAGTCAATTAATGAGAGTTTTGAGTTGATGAATTATTTTTTGATAATTGTTGTTCCTCTTGCTTTTGAATGCAGGTTGATGAGGATGAGGGTTGTTGGAGGGAAAAGGACAGACATGAAGAGGTGGCTTGGATACATAATTTTGCTCACATAATATCACAGTTAGCTCAATGTTTTAGTGAGTAAAAATTCTCATCACTCTCTTCAAGACCTTCTACTTTGATTTTCCTGCATGAAACATAGCCAAAACAATGTTGGCATTCTTTGCTTCTTCTTGGAAAGCAGATTGGCTTTAGCTTTGTTATCATGGGACCTTTTCCTTTTGGGGTCTCTACTTCTAGAGTGCCTCTTCTTTCTGTTGATGAATTTCATTTGTCTAGCTTATTTTGTCTTTTAGTACACAAATTCAAACCCCTTATTTCATAAGCTCTTCTATAGTATGAATTATCAGTTCATAACACCACACTAATTCATTGATAGAAGGGGCAAGGCGCCCCTAAAGCCATTTCAGGTCAAGGTAAAAAGAACAACCAAAAGAGAAACTAACCCTCTGATACTGGCAAGCACAAGTCTCCCAAATAGCCACCCTGAAAAGACCAAAACAACCCCCACCCAATGGCAAGAAAAACCAACGACTACCTCCTTTCATGGCAGCCCTGCTACTTTTCTGAACCCCTCCCCAACTCAAACCTCTCCCGCTATGATGAGTAGAGGACCAATTCACTAACCTATCTTTTGCTTTGTTATATGTTAAATATGCCGGCTCTACATGACCCTGAAACACTTGATTATTTCGTTCTAACAAAATAGACCATATTATCACTGCTGGAACCATACTCCAAAGTTGTCTCCCTATAGTTGTTAATGCCCCAGTACTCCAACCCTCATTAAAACCTTCAATTTTTGAGGAATAACTCAACTCTGATCAAAATTCTTTATCATCTCCAACCAAGCCTCCAATGTATCAACAAATGCACAATCAATGCAGCATCTCTATATCAGATTTGACATATATTTGGGAGATTTAACCTTTTCTTAATGCTGTTAACCACTGTGAAATAGAACAACCGACTTAATGATATAAATTACACTCAAGACAAAGCAAAGTGATAAATAGGAAGTCCAGTCAACAGACATATTGAAGTCTCTTACAGCAATTTATACAGGTATCTGGTATCTTTCTTAGATTGTGGATAGCTTTTCTACATTAACAAATATATTGCGTTTGATTTTCTTCAGATATCTTCCAGATACCAGTAGATTGCTTGGTTCTGCCTTCCATACTTCTTTTTTTTTTTTTGTCTTTCTATGTATATGTTTGCTTTAATGATTTTTTTTTTTCGTGGTTATTTCTATGGAAGATTTTTGTTAGAAACAAACCGAATATTTTCTGGTCCTGTGCTTAGCTCCTGTCCTCAGTTTCAGAGTACGTAGGGCCAGAAAGAAGTTTTAGATTTATAGCTGGAGACACTCTAACCACGGCTTGTACAAGTCCAAAGTGGACCAACATCTCTCTTTGTAAACCATTCAACTCAAAATTACCAAAGTTTCATCCCTGCATGTCTGATATCTGACTTTGTCCATTTCTTACAGAGTTTATTTTAAATCACTGATTAGCATTTGGTGTTTGCAGCTAATGCTATGGTTGGATCACGATCATGGATTGGAGCATTTCTTTACCGTTCAGGCAATAAGCGTCGGGGAAATGACAATATTCTTGACTATTCTTTGAGTCCGTTTCAGGTAAATATGAAATCTCTATCTGGTAAGTTGTTTTCTTGCAGACAACAAAATATCAAATTTTTTTCTTCAGCTTTGGATCTAATGAGTGTGGGACTTGCAATAGTTTAAAGCTGACATGCCTTTTTGTTTGTTGGCAAAATTTAAAATTGTCTTACTTTTAACAGGTGTTTTGAATATTTGATGCATTAGGGAAAATTAGGTCCAATTTATACCTAAACCTTATGCTTTTATCTGTCTCAGAACATAGTCTTTACCTTCTAGCAGGAACAAAGACTACAAAGGCTTCAAGAACGATTGCAAATACCGTTTGATGAGACTCGCCCAGACCATCAAGTATTGCCTTCAGACTGGATGCTCTCTCTCTCTCTCTCTCTCTCTCTCTATATATATATATATATATATATATATATATATCATCGAGCAATTTTACTTCCATGCTTCCTGTGTTATTAAGACTTCTCTTTAAGTTCCATAAAATCAGCTAACTGCTTTTTTTTATTTTTTATTTTTATTTTGTTTACTTGCACTGTAATTAGAACAGGTACATGAAGGCTATTATCATTTTGGAAATATGAAGAACATATTCCTAATTTCCATTTAATCTAGTTGTGATATGTAAATATGTAATGCTTTTATCTATAGGGAGCATTCAGTGCCCACCCTTTTACTTTATGTTATTTGATGATTTTGATCTTGAGGTTCAAATTTCAAATCGGCAAAACTCAGATTTAAATCTAGAGTTTGACTTTGCTGATGCTTGAGATGAGGTTTATTCAATGGAATGGTTTAAACATTTTTATTGCTTTATTTTTTTAATGAATGGCTCATTTTATTGAATAACCAAAAAAGAGGAAACAAACACAGTAAAGGGAAAGCATGAAAAACAAAAGGAAAGTGGAAAAAAAAAAAAGAAACGAAAATTACAGAGGCTCATTGGCAACAAATCTCCTTTAAAAGTAACAGGAAGCGAAGACCCTTTTTTTGGCTAAAGAATTAGCCACATCATTCACCTCCACTGAAATGTGAGACAGTAAGAGAGAGATTTCCCGCAACTTAACAACATCCCTAGACTCTTGGATCAAATGTGTGAGAGAGATTTTCAGCAACCAATGGAATGGTTTTAACTTTCTTCAAAGTGTTTCTTCATTAGTTTCCTTTTCATGCATATCAATAAGTTTATCTCAGTATTTGTTCTTATTGACAGGAATCTCTTGGAGCATTGTGGCATGCTGCTTTTCCAGATATTCATCTCGAAGGCTTAATCTCTGAGCAATGGAAAGAAATGGGGTGGCAAGGTCCTAATCCATCTACAGACTTTAGGTATGCTAATATGTATCTTGATTTTATGCTGTTGATATTTTACCTACAGTTGTAATATGTATAGAAACGGGAGGTAGAGAGATAATCACTATACCTTTGTAGATGTCCTTGGGGTCATATGGTTGGAATTCGCACCAATATAGGGGCTTTGAGAGGATCAGAAACACCATGAATCTTACAAAGAAAATGGAAAAAAAAGAAAGAAAGAAAGAAAAGAAAAATAAATTCGTTACAGCATCCTTCACTGCAGCCAACTATCCAAAATTTCATCTGATTATTGTTGAAACAAAGGAAAACATCTTCCCTTAGTGTTAAACTTTGACTATTTAAACTTTTAATCATGCTTTGAGTTGAAATGGAAGGCATTAGCTATCGGGACACTAAACAAAATTAAGGACTCAAATTAACGTGGCCCCCAACCTGATGGTCCTGACCCAATCTGCCCATGCACCCTAATTAAAGTTGCATGGTACTTGTGAGGTTGAAATGATATTGAACAAGTGGGAGAAAAAAAAAAATATTATCTAAAGAATAGCACAACTGCTTATCTTTTGATCTTTGAGACTTGTAATAGTACTTGTAACAGTTCAAACTAATTTTAAATGACATTTTGAAGTCTCTTCTTTTCTGTAGGGGTTGTGGATTCATTTCGCTTGAGAATTTGCTGTTTTTTGCCAGGACTTACCCGGTGTGCCTTCAACTTAGATTTTTTAGCTTTGTGAAGGATCACTCTAGGGATGATCATTTGTTTTTGTTACTTGTTTTTTTTTGGGTATTTTCTCTTTTATTTGTATATTTTTTTCTTCTAAATATGTGCCCGATGATATTTACTAATTTCACTTCAAATCAAAATGAAGGCTTCTTTTCATAGGTTACTTTTGAAACAACGTGGGAAGCGGGCCACTTGGGAATACCCATTTGCTGTTGCTGGCATTAACGTGTCATTTATGTTAATTCAGATGTTGGATTTGTATTCAGGTTAGTAACAGAAGTCTCTATATCATGTTGAGTCTTGTTGTGCTTATTTAGTAACCCATGTAATTGTGCATTCTTAGTCTCACTCATGAGTTCTATCAATCTTAAAAGTTTTTAAAATAAAGAAAAGCATTATTATGGAAAACCGAAATGGTAATCACTTGGTACAGTGGTACAGCTACTCTTAGACTTCTTTGCTCACTCGGCTCTATGACCTTTGAAAGAAAAAATTAAAAAAAAACTATGCAATTTGGTAGACAGAAAATTTATAATATCTACAAAAATTAATCTGTTGTGAATCTATGTGATGTAAAACTTCAGAGCAAGATGTAAAAGTCATTGGACTTGCAAGAACAAGAAAGCATGGATCTTCCCATAAGTAATATGGAACATTTATTGCAACTATCCAAACATAAGAGTATTCTTCTGCAAAGAGTATGAACAGACAGATCTAGAATGTGAGATCAATGTTCTGAAAACGTGACCAATTGTGGCTGCATACAACTACCAAGACTTGGTGTTTGCTTCTGCAAAAAGTACAAACAGATGGACCTTAAAATGTGAGATCAATGTTGTGAAAACATGACCAATGAGGCTAATAGAAGGCAGAACAGCCCCTGTTAACATTGTGGACCAGCCATGGAAAATCACCAGTCTAACTGGTTGGTTCCCTTAGGTCAGTTTGGTCACACTGAATGGCTTCCATGGCTGAAAAATAAGAATGAACCTCTATAGTATATGCCCATGTTGGCTTGACTTATTTTCTTTTCTTTTCTTTTCTTTTTTACCATTCTCCTCTCTCTCTCTCTCTCTCTTTCTTCCTTTTAAGTGTGGAGTTATTAGATTCTTATTACTATTATTCCTATGGTATGTTGGATATGGATCCCATTTAAAATGGTTCACAATTTACCTTGAAGCCTACTTCACAATTCTCAGAAACTCAGAGATGTGAAGGTTTTCGTAATTGTTGCTATCTTTTCTTATACTTAATTTCTGTATATCAAATTGAAGCTGTGAACAAGTGAAGTTGCACATGATACCATTACAGCCTTCTTTTACTGATTGGTCATATGATAGATATGGGCATCGACACTTTGCAGTAAAGACGTTTAGGTTTCATACTTTACATGTAGACACAAAATTTATTTGCAATGGGCCTTTGGTGTGTCTATTGATTTAATTGAACCGTAGATGAGTGGTTATATCTAGCTGCAGTTAATGCCTTTACCCCTAAGTGTGCATTTAAGTGAGCCTTTTTTCTCCCTTGTATAGCTAGCTATACTTACATTTACTGCAAATAGATCGTTTCTTCTGTTACCTACTTGCTTAAAATATTTTGGTGATCTTTCTTTTCTCCACTCTTTGCAGAAAAACCAAAATGTCTCCCAGGAATAAACTTCATTAAAATCTTATCAGGTAATGATACAAGTGCTCACACTGCAATAGATTGAGGTGTCTTTGAAGTGAGGAAACTACAGTTGGTGTTCTGCTGTGCATCTAGTCATGTTACTGTCATCATGAGAAATGTACCTCATTGCAGAAGATGGAGAAGCCTTCGATATATTGTATTGTATAGCATTCGAAATGATGGATGCTCAGTGGCTTGCCATGGGTGCTTCATACATGGAGTTTAATGTCTCTCTCTCTCTCTCTCTATATATATATATATATTGTACTGGCGTTTCATTGAGTTATATGGTATATATATATATATATCTATTGTACTGGTGTTTCATTGAGTTATATGGTTGCTTAGATAATTCACTCTTCCTTTCTTTCAGGAGGTATTACAAGCAACACGGACCCAATTAGAGAGAGAACTGTCATTAGAGGATGTTCATCAAATTCAAGATTTACCGGCTTACAACCTCTTATACCACAGTACTAGTAGCTTTGTCTAACTTGTTAAAATCCTCCGAATTCGACCCAAGTTTCTTGCAGTGAATGCCATTGGTCCTGGAGCTGATCCTTTCTCGAGAGTCAACTAAAAAAGAACATCTGAGAGTTTGGATAAAGCTATTTGCAAGAGGAATTTTTGTACCATAGACCCTGGCTTAATACCAGGTTTGATAATCAAGCTTTAACCTCTGGATGGACCATAGCCGAAAAAGCAAATTGTATGATCCTTATTTGCTTGATAAATGAACTGTTCTTTTTTTTTTTTTTTCATTTCCTTTTTCTTTTTTTAAGACCATTTTCCTAGAAAAAGAAAGGAAGTAGGGAGAGGGATATTCAAATCGATGATGACTGTTTAGTTGTAACCTATCAAACAGGTACCTTATCAATTCAATAGCCTTGATGATCATCGAGCAATTTGTGTGTAATGGGGGCTGGGAATATCACTGGCATGATGAGGACATACCCAACCGTAGTTTTGGAAACCCAGACCTGATTTCAAACCGGAAAGGGGCCAATTGCTGGATCACCAGGTCTGATGTTGATTCACTTAAAAGAAAAAAAAAGGAAGAAGAGAGCCATCATTTTAACAGGTCCTTTTCACGATAAGTATCGTAACATTTAAATGAGGACATAAAGGATAGGATTTAAATTTCCTTATGCGTCACATTGTTGTTATATTTCAAGCTAATGCTATTAATGATGACACTAATTTGACAGCAAAAAAAAAAAAAAAAAATCATTTTGAAGAATAGTAAAATTTCTTTGCTATCATTTTGCTTTTGTATTAAGAATTTAATGCCATGGTGACACTAATTTTAAAATTGCTTTCCTTTTATTCAAAGATTTGTGTGAAAGAATGACTTTGGTATAATTTTCTTTTAATATTTTCATGAGATTTTACATCAATATATAGTTGTACAATAGCACTGAAAATGGGAGAGGTTATAATTTTCAAAATTCAAATTCAAATTTAAAACATTAAAACTTTAAATTTGATTGGAGGAAAGATTCATGGGATGGTTACAAGATGAAATTGTTCAAGCTTTGAAGTTGTATCAAAATTCAAATTCAAAATATTTTCAATTTAAATTTGAATGAAGTAGAGATTCATGGGACGGTTACAAGATGAGATTACTCACAATTCAGATTTTTCTAATATGTCCCCTCAAGCTCAACGGTTTTAGTAAGATGGTGAGCTTGTTTTGAAGAAAAGTAAAACATGCAATACCAATAAATTTGGTCATAATGTCTGTAACTTGATCTTGAGAGGATATGAAGATAATGTCAATGCCTTTTGCAGCTATTTTTTCGCGAACAAAATAAAAATCTATTTCGATGTGCTTGGTTCGCGCATGAAAAATGGGATTGGTGGTGAGATAAGTAGCATTGAGGTTGCCGCACCATGAGGTTGGGAGCCGAGGTAGGGAAAATTGTAGTTCTTTGAGAAGAGATTGGATCCATGTAACTTTAGCAGTAGCAAGACCAATACCACGGTATTCAGATTCAGTGCTAGACTTAGGAGACGATGGATTGCTTTTTTGAACTCCAAAAAATGAGATTTTGACCAAGGAAAATACAATAGCCACTTTGAGAACGATAATCATCGGGACAACCAACTTAGTCAACATTCATGAAGGCATGAATGCTAAAATTGGGAGAGTATTTGAGTAGAATTCCATAATCAATGGTGAACTTCAAATTATGTAGAATTTTTTTGACTACGGTCCAATGAATGTCAATGAGTTGCTGCATAAATTGACATACTTTATGGATAGAGAAGCTAAAATATGGTCTGGTGAAGGTGAGATATTGTAGAGCTCTGATAGTGCTTTGATATAAAGTGACATTCAGAAGTGGATCTCCATCATGCTTAGACAATTTTAGATTGTTTGCCATTGGAGTGCGATATGGTTTGGCTTGGTCCATTTTTGTTGTAGTGAGCAAGTCAATATATACTTTTGCTAAGAGAGAAATAGTCCATGAGGACCTCTAGTAGCCTCAATGCCCAAAAAGTAATGCAAAAAATCAAGATCTTTGATAGAGAAAGCTTAGTGAAGAGTTTGAATCACATTTTATATAAGCATAGGAGAAGACCCAGTAATGATAATGTCATCGACATAAACCAATAAATAGAGAATACCATATAATGAGGATTTGATGGAGTGATCTCATCTTGTAATCGTCCCATAAATCTCTCCTCTATTGAAATTTAAATTCACGATATTTTGAATTTGAATTTTGGCACTTCTTCAAAACTTGAGTAATTTCATCTTATAACAGCCCCATGAATCTCTGCTACATTCAAATTTAAATTTTGAATGTTTTGAATTTGAAATTTGAAAATTGTAACCTTTCCCATTTTCACTCATATTGTATAACTATATATTGATGTAAAATCCCATAAAAATAGTGAAGGAAAATTATACCAAAGTCATTTTTATACATAGTATCAGAGCCTTACATATCCAACGGTAGTACAATGACATCCTCAACCACCAACCCTTCTCCTATCACCACCAATTCCTTCTCTACCCCAATTAACATCAATTATTTTGTCTCTCTTAAACTCTGAAGTTGTGCCATAATTCAAATTCAAAATATTTTGAATTGAAGAGAGATTCATGGGACGGTTACAAGATGACATTACTCCATCAATTCAAATTTATCTAATAATTAGATTTAATTAATAGGAGATTGAAATGAGTTATATAGGATGCAAACTCATGGTAAATTGCTTAAAATAAACATAGGATGTACTTTTTTATGACAATTGTATATTTTTTATTATGTACTAGCAAATGAAATTATGTAAAAATGGATACATGATGTAGTTTCAATTGTACATCGCATGAGATAGATCATTAAGATTAAAAGAAAAAAGAAACAAAGAAGAGACATTATAGTACACAAAAAATGTAACAAATTATAGAGAAGACATGTGGTATTAAATTGGAAGTTTAGAGAGAACTTAGAAATGATAAAATTGGAGAGAATACATGTCATATTAAATTGATAGTTTATAGATGATATATATAAGACTGTAGAAAGGTAAGAGAGGAGATTTAGACTTAAAAATGTAAAGGAAAATGAAAAAGACAAAAGGAAGAAAGAAAACAGAATTTAATAGAAGTGAAATTATTAGAGATTTTAGAGGGAGAGAACACGTGCGGGAGAGATATAGAGGGAGGATTCATTAGAAAAGGGGTATAGAAAACAAATGGGGGAGGTAGAAGAGAGAGACAACACATGGGGAAGTAGGCTTACATGTAGGGGTGGCAACGAGCTGAGCTCGGCTCAACTTGGGCTTGTCACATGAAGGCAAAGCTGAGTTGCCGAGCTCAAGCTCGCCAATCAGAAGAAAAGGGCCCAATAGTCTAATGGTCCATTAGCCCAAAGTCCTTTTTGAACATTACCATTTTTTACACACACACACACATGGCTCAGGCTTGATGCATGATGAGCTAAACTCCAAGCTAGCTTGGCTCATTGCCAACCCTACTTACATGTGCGTAGCAAATCAAAGGGACTGTCCACATCTCCTCTCTTTGCCTTTTCTACATCACATAGATATGTATACATTTTTTTTTATATCTTCACAAGGGTTAAAATTTGGGTTTGGCACTTGGAGTTACTTTTTAATTAAAAAAAATAATTAAAAATGATTTAAAGCCAAGACTACTTTTGGTGATGAGTGAAAATCAATATGAAATTAAATGATCTTTTATTTTCAACCATTGCTTAAAAAGCCTTGGGAATTTGAAAAGAAATGATTTCATTACTGGCGGCTGCCAAACACGGCCTTAAATAAAGTTGAGAGTCCTCTCACATATGTATCTTTCTCTGATAAGGAATCCAAACTCCTTTGGAAGTTAAACCACAGCCCTTGAATCATTTCTTGACCTAACGGCCGAAAAACAAGGCAAATTCAACAATTACATGTGAACTTAATGCGAGGGTCATGGCTTCATTAAATGTGAGGATGAACCCTGTGCCATGGCATTGTCCTGACAGGAAACTGATACAAGACCAGCTCTTGGGGTTGGGTTACTGGGTTGACGGTTGACAGGATTAATTAGTAACCCCTGACATGGACCAGATCGATGGTACTAACAAAGAAGCTGCACCTTGTTCTTCCATTCCTATAGCATGTACAGATTGCTTGGTAGTTACCCAGGAAAAGAGAACGACAATTGACGACAAGAAGGAGGGATCTTCTTAGCATATTCGGTCCTGGAAGTTTCAGTGACGCCAAGCTATAGTAAAGCCGTCAGTCATGAAGGCACATTTTCATTTAAAATTGGAGTTTACTTCTGACTTTGTGTTTTCAAATGCCTTGGAGAAGAAGAGGCCGTTTTAATTTATATATATATATATATGAACCAAAGTATTTCCATAATTAACACCTGAGTTTTAATCATTTCTCGTGAGATCACGATTTGGGAAACTAGGCTGACATCTCTAGTTGAACTTTTCAACGCAATCTCTAATAGGGTACAATGAAATCTCGATATGGAGATTGCAGCTTATATTATATACCAAATGGATAGATTTGACTCTGGATCATATTCTAACCCTGGATTGATCATGAAATCACATGCCAAAGACAATCTTAGCAACCTAACCCTCCTAAATTACGTAATTCTCCTTTTTTTAAGACTATAAATGTGAGCACAATTGCAAAGGCAAAAAGGAAATCAGAATCTATATATATATATATATATATATATATATATATATATATTGATTAAGATATACGTACATGGTATCATAACATGCAGGCTAACAAATCCAAAGATCAGGCCAGTCTCTGTTCAAGTGGCTGTGATGATGAAGGCCCATGTGGCCGGACCAAAAAGAAAATAAAATCCAAATATAAAAAAAAATTAACTAGTCATTTTTTTTCTTTCTAAATTACCAAAGTAAGTGCATAAATCTTAATTGCTTGCATCTTATTCACTTCTTGTTATCTTACTCTAATATTTTCACATTCTAACATCGCTTGCCTAAGATAATCTTAGCAACTCACCTCTTGAATTCTCCCTTTTTCTTTATGAGGAAAATTGGAAAAATGTGAACAGAAATTGTGGCCATTGGCTTGAAAAGGAAATCATAAAAGTTTTATTTGTTATGATTTATGTACGCGGTATCATTACAAGACTAACAAATCCGAAGACCAAAAATTTAATTAGTCAATCCTATTTAATTTTTCAAAGGTGACTAATTATATTTTAATACAATGTTAATCATGCATCTATTATTATCTTACTCTAATACTTTTCATAATGTTGCTGCCTTCAGCAGCCTTGCAGACTTGCACTGATCCCCCACACTTTTCTATGGGAAGAAATGTCCTAGTAATGCAAGATTAAGGGAGACCCAAAACATTTCATGAATAATTAATGAAAGATATACAAAAAGATTATGCAAACTGATCCTTTCAAACAAGATAATGCAATGCTTTGTGCAACGGCCATTGCAATGGTAGGAAATAACATTTGAGAGAATTTTGTAGAACAGTGGAAGCTCTGGGGTACTTAAAAAAATTTCATCAAATGTTTTTCCTGGCCTCTAAACTGATTCGGTCTGAAATTCAAACGAATTATTGATTTTATATGTACATGGCCGAATAGATATATGTACATGGTATCATAATATGTAGGCTAACATATCCATAGATCAAAAAAGGAGAATGATTGTTGTGTTAACACTAACCTCTATAACTGTGCATTGATTGACACATGATGTGTTTTTGAATTTGGTGTCTCTTTTTGAAAACCTACTTTTTCCATATGAACACTTTTTTGGACGTTTGTAACCCCCAAACACCACATGTCAGCTTATTATTTACCATACACGCTACATACTTTCATCAAAGAACATTTTCTTCCAAAAAGTTAAATAGTCAATTTTTTTCTTTTTCTTTTTAATATAAGTTTCCAAAGTGACTAATTAAATCTTAATTGCATGTATCTCATGCACCTCTTATTATCTTACTCTAATATTTTTGCATTTTGAGATCGCATGCCAAAAATAATCTTAGCAACCCACCCCCTGAACACTCCCTCTTTTTTTCATGAGGATAATTGGATAAATATGAAGGGAAATTGCGGCCATTGGCATGAAAAGCAAATCAGGAAAGTTTTATTGATTAAGATTTATGTACACGGTATCATTACATAAAGACTAGCAAATCTAAAGACCAAAAATTTAATTAGTCAATCCTATTTAATATTCTGAAGGTGACTGATTAGACCTTATCTTAATACACTGTTAATGATGCATTTATTATTATCTTACTGTAACATGTTTCATAATATTGTGGCCTTTTGCAACTTCGCAGTGACCCCCCACACTTTTCTATGGGAAGAAACATCCTAGTAATACAAGATTAAAGGAGACCATGAATAATTAATGAAAGATATACAAATAGATTATGAAAACTGATCCTTTCAAACAAGATAATGCTCTGCTTTGTGCAGCGGCCATTGTAATGGAAGGAAATAGCATCATGAGAGAATTTTTGTATATAACAGTGGAAGCTCTGGGTTACTTCAAAAAATTCCATCAAATGTTTTCCCCGCCTCTAAACTGATTTGGTCTGAAATTCAAACAAATTGGATCAGTTTAGGTTAATCCTATCTCAGCCCAAGGCATTGAACCACCCAACCCAACCAGACGTCTAAACTGAGGTGTGAGAACCTTAGCCCTACCAAAACTTGGGTTGGATTGAGTTAGTAATGGATATCTTTTATATATGTTTTATCATT
>JAOXJP010106895.1:0-14227 GCA_025762735.1 Platanus orientalis | reverse complement strand
AAAGTCAGCAATACACAAGTCAAGCATTCAACCATCTTGGAACAAGAACATACACCTCGTCCAGTCACTTTCCAAAAACCCAGACCTGTTTGAATACAGGGGCAAAAAAGGGACAAAGACAAAAGAAATAATGCAAAAGCTCATAATGAAAATCAGAAATGGCATTCTAACCCAGTCCTGATAAACAGGGGCAAAAAAGGGAGCAAAATAAAGTCAATACTTAGGGTGAAAACCAGAAATGGCACCTTGAGTGAAAGTCAAGTCAAATCAAGTCATGAGCACACGTCTACAAAAATCATCTTCGGACAAAGCAAGAGCAAAGACCTCTGACATAGGCTTGTAATTTTCAACCTTTCAAGCAAAGCACATTCAAATACCCAAAGCATGTAAACCTTTAATACCTCACCTAGACTAGGCATAGAAGTGTAATTTATGAAAATACGACCCTATGTATTCAAGAGCAATACGACAGGTCATCCTCAAATGTTCAAAGACCCTAAAGGGTCTTAGTTTTCGAAAAAAATGGAAGGTTTTAGAAAACAAATTTTCAAAATCTTTTTCAAAAAGCAAATGCAAAGATAGCCTATCCAGGCCTCGAAACTCAATCATCAGATTTTTTAAACGAAGGGATATTTAAATGAATTGGATACATATAGGTTCATATTTTCTTTAAACGGACACGAATCTTAACTGAATACGGATAATAATCGGATATTTGCATCCCTAGTATAAAGGCACCTATAATTTATGGAATGTCTTGTCGTAATAATACCATTAAGCACCCCCAAGCATGATCCAATGATTCTATACCATCTAGTTTGTAGTTTGCTACTGGGCTCGTTGCCACATCAACAACCCCACACTATCACTAACAAGAGTCCAGAGGAATAGACCTACTGAAATTACTTTTTCAACAAAAAATGCTAAAAATCCAATCCCACCATGACACATAATATTTTTGATAAGCACACTTAATTATCCTATCCACTAAACAGGACCATTAACATCTTTCTTTGATCTTGATTAATAGGTATTACATGTCATGTTAAGATTGGTTTTTCAACATATTTGCTGGAGAAAAAAAAAAACTAGCAACTACATCTGTGGTGGCATGGGTGAAAGCAGTGATTTTTAAGGTTTTACTGGTTATTTACTTTTTAGGGAAATATTTTTTTTATATATCTATTTAGTTTTTTAGAAATGTGTGGAAGATAAATTTTAGAAAAGGAGTTGTAGCCTTGCCATGAGAGAGAGAGGTGGGAGAGAATTTATGAGAGAAGATATGAAGTGATAAAATAGAGAGGTGGGAAAGATTTTGGAAGAGAAGATACGAAGTGGTAGAATAGTGGGACGTTAGGAAGAGAGATTTTTTAGGAGAGAAGATATGGGACTCCTTTTACACGTGTGGTTTGGTGGGAACCATGGGAATTAAAGCAAAGGTATTTTCCACATCAGCACCTATTGCTTTAATACATAACTAGCAATGAACCTGTGCAAATATGCATGGACAATGTAGTTAAGGTTTTTTCTTTTTCTTTTTTCTTAATATGTAATTTTAAAGACTAATGTGTATATCAATTAAGTGGTGTGAGCAGAGGTAAATGAATTTGACCCCAAGGGATCCTTTCTTAGCCACAGATTATTCTGTTAGGATAGGAAACGTGATACATACGCCCCAAAAAAGTGAATTTCCACTTTTTTTTTGGAGTAAGTGTCCATCTCCTACCGTCAACAGATTACTCTGTGAGTAGGGGAGGATTTTTCCATGTAATCCAAAGAGTGAATTGCAAGATATCCCATGAGAGGTTGGAATTGTCACAAATATCAAGCGGTTATGTTGCATATAATTAGTATTCTATGATAGTTATGTTATACCATGTTTGAATGTAGATGTATAAGTACATGTACATGTTTAGACGTATACTTATATATGTTTGATTTAGATTTTTTATATAATTATTCTTTTACAAAAAATAAATATTGCCTTATTAGGTTAATGGTTAAGGCATTTTCTCTTTGCATTAAAAATCTTAGTTGTAAAGAGTTGTAATGTAAATCTTATGTGGTTTTGAGTTTGCGACTTTTAAGCTATTAGTTTGGCCCAAAAAAAGATGGAAATAAAAATGTTAAAAGAAATGGGATGAAAACCAAAGAGTCAATAAAAATATGTATAGATGTGAATACAACAAATGCAAATCCAATGCACCTAAGTGAGTGCATTCACAAATTGGCTATCCCACTCAATGTAGGCTCATGCTTAACATTGTGAATTGGGTTTTGAAAAGAATCTTTTTTTCTCATATCATACATCTTTATATTTCCTCTCACTTTTAGATTATATTATATATTCATGGTTAGGGTTTGAAATTGAAAGTGATTGTGGAAAATGAAAAATCATTGTCACTTGTTTGGGAAGAGAAAAAAAAATTACGAAAGAGGCATTTTGTAGTAGTGAGATAATTTATGAATAATAAAATATTATTGAGAGAAATTTTTAAGTAATATAAATTTTGGAGTAGAGATAATTTAGGAGGGATAAATTATGAGAAGGAAGAGATTAGAGATACTTTGGAGTAGAGCGAATTTTGGATATGGAAAAGACGTTTTGGAGTAGAGAGGGTTTTAATTACATATTTAAGAAACCATGTAAAGAAATTTGATTTAAAAATTAATTTAATATGAGAGATGTTAGAGATAAGACTTTAAAAAAAAATTGAAAGAGAAGAGAGATTGACATATAAGGAGGTGATGCATCTATTTTCCTCTTTTATTAGAAAAATAATTAAATAAATAATTTAGGAAATCATATATAAAATAAAAACATTCCCTATATATAAAAATTTAAAACATACATATTTCTATAAAAATTCTATATAACTATATAATGGGATTTAGGCTTTGGGACCTTAGCATCGGTCCCTTAGGCCTTGGGCCAACCCAAGGTAGGCTCGAGTATGGCCTAAATATAAAATCGAATTTCAATTTCAGGCCTAAGGTTCTATTAGACCTAACCTTGGACCAGGTCTTTCAAACTAATTTTGTGCTAACTGATGTCGGGCTTAGGTTTGTCCGACCTTGTGCAGAACCCTAAAGACTATGCACAGTGCTAGGTCAGCGAAAACAGTTTGTCCCAATTGAGGCTTGATTGGACCAAGGCTCTGTCAAGCCTAGCCTTGGGCTAGGCCTTTTGGACCAATATTTAGGTTAACCCATGCCGGGCTCATGACTCACAAATACCTTACCCTAGCCAAGGCTTGATTGAGCTAGGGCCCCAATTTTAAGCCCGAGCTTAAATTTGGGTTGTGCTTAGCTTGACCTTGGTCTAGCCTAATGCCTAACTCTATATATATTATGAACTATACTTAAGTTTATTTTAGTTAAAACGTGTAAAAAGATATTTGAATGCAATTAAAGATTTGGAAAAAAATAATAGGAGATAAATTAGGAGAAAAGGAGATTATGTAGGTTAAGAGAGAAAATAGTTTGAAAGGATTTAGGAGAGAGGAAGAGAGGTCCACATATTTTATAAAGATCAATTTGAACGTTTTTGGAAAGTTTTTTTTAAAAAAAAAAAAAAAACTATTCAAAAGAGATTTCAATATAATTAAATATTTGAAAAAATATATAATTTAGGAGGAATTGGAAGAAGAGGATGTTATTTAAGTGAAGAGAGAAGGAATTGAGAAGATCTAGGAGAGTATAGAGTGGTCCACGTATAGATTTTAATATAATTAAATGTTTGGAAAAATCAATTAGTTTTAGTAGGAGATAAATTGGGAAAAGAGTGGTACAAGTATAGATTTAAATAAATTTCTTAAAAATTTGAAGATTGTTATTATCTCTTTGTTAGATTATTTAGATGGAGAGTGAATAGATTGAGAAAATCTAGGAGAGTGAAAGAGAGGTCCATGTATAGGATTAAAAATATTTCTTAAAGTGTATGATATACAAAGGGTATTTTGAAAAAATTTAAGCACCAAAATATTGATAAAAGTGTCCATGTGGATGAGAGAGAAAAGGGGCATGAGGCTACTGTACATACATATATATATATATATATATATATATATATATATTATTCACTAAACGGATCCAGTCTCGAAAGGAAGGTGTATCAATCAACAGACAACACGAAACTAAGACAATAACCTAAGAAAATCTACCTCAGGATCACTCCCTTACTGTTATTACCCTATAGAATCCAATAATATAGGGTCAATGAAGTTGCTGCCTCCTTTCATGGACCGAATCGAAAGAGTTGAAACCATGGCAATTATCTTACAGGGGATGGGACAATGGATGCACCAACTCTTCCTACGATGGTTCAGTTTGGGGCCGGAATCTCACCTTCCTCGCTGTCAATATGTTGCAAAAAAAAAAAGAGGAACGGGAGAACAGGAACTAGAGATGGCAAAGTCATCACAGAGAAAGAAAGGGGGAGAGGTTATGTATTCAGGGGGTGGACACATTAGGTGTGCTAAGTATTTAGGGTTCCCAACAAATTTTCTATGATGAAAAAGGTGTTGTAGTGTGTATGGTAAATTATAATCTTAAACGTGTCATTTTGAGGGCTAAAAACATCCAAAAAAGTGTTCAGTAGTTGAAAGCAAGCCTGACCCAATTCATTGCAGCCATACATAGGATCCTCTCTCCTTCCAACTTTTATAAGCAAGATTGGGTTCAATCAACAAGTCTTTCTAATTCACTAAGTCAAAAATCATTCATCATCTAATTTATTCTACTTTGGTACTATCGACTAAATTCTTCTTCTTCTTCTTCTTCTTTTTGGTGGTAAATTGGGGTAGATCTTCTAATTGGCTTATATGTCATGAACTGTCTTTTTTAGTAGGAAATGATCTTTGTAACTAAAATTGTTTGACCAATGTGTGACACATTACAAACTGACACTTTTTTATGTTTGGGGTCTCTTTTTAGACACTTATTTTTTATTTGACCACTTTTTTATGTTTTTAATCCTATACCAATGCAGGCCTTGGCACATCGGTAAGGTTGCACCATTGTGACTTGGGCATTGTGGGCCTCGGTTTTTGTACGACGGGTAAATTCCTTTAAAAAGAAACTTAACTATCGCAGGAAAATCTCACAATGATTTGGAGTTGCTACCAGTCTTTTTAATGATGTGAATGGGCATCAGTTTTGAAAACAAAACAAGTTTAAGTTTTGAAAATGGTTTGAAATGTCTCACTCCACACTTAAACTGGTCAACTCCCAAAGATTCTAAGGTAAGTTGTTCGTTTATGAGTTGGGGAAGGTGTTAGGCATCCCACTTCATCCACTTTCGCGGTTCTGTACTTTAAACCTGTTATAGTCTAGTGGTCAATTTGATTTATTATCTATTCATCTCACTCATTTCTTTTTATCTCATTATGTCGAGATTAAACAAAGAATCCATGTCATTTCTGTTGAAATTTCGGCAGCATAATGACTGTAATATGGACCCTTAGGGATGAATAGTGGTCCCCATGTCACTTTTTCCAACAACCTAATAGTCCACATATCAACAAAAACACTCCAAATATATCATACACCCATCACATCATCACTATCCACCCGACAACTTCGTATCCATCCACCATTCGTATTTATCATATTTACATAATTTAAGTAAAGTAGACTACCAAGTTATCCCGTATTCCACAAGCTAATGAATTTCAAAAATAAATATATACATGCCTCTAATCAAATGAACTAAATTACTCAACACAAGTTGAGGTTCCAAAGTACGTATTTTACCTACTCACCTTGCAGTTGCATTGTCACTTCATGGCCAAGCCTTCCGGGTATCTCCTACATATAACATGCTTCGTTGTTAGACAGATCATCAGGTGTAAATGAATTGAAATATCAAAGGTTAAGTTAAATAACATACCTTATTTGTTTCTTTTCACATAACCATATAATACATAAGAGGTTAATAGCATGTAATGACATTCATGCATAAGGGCAATGAATTTTATGATATAAGCACTAAAAGGAAAATAAATGTCCATTAGCTATGTTTTTATATAAATAGCAAAAGAATGTAAATCTTGATATTTAGAATGTTCAAAAAGAATCTTAGCTAAAATGAGTTGAGATGAAAATAATTTGATGATTAATCTTGGGTATAAAGACATTAAAAAAAAAAAAAAAGTAATTACAACTACTCTATATATGTTGCCCAAAGAATAGACTGAAGTGAGAGATAGATGCAAAGTTTATAAAGAAGAACAAGTCGAAACATAGCAATCAAATTTATTATACCTAAGAATAAGGGAGCAAAGAATCAAAGGTAATGAGTGACCTCAAATGAATTTTGGTTGACCGTCGCATGCACGATGGTTAACCAAAGGATTATAGTGAAAACAAACGAAACTCTACATAAAATAGTATGGTAGATGAAGATGAAGGTGAATCAAACCTGGATCTTATGTCAAAACAGATACATGCCATAACTAAACAGGAATATATAGAATGGGCAAGCATAAAAAGGTTATAAGGTGAATTTACCATTGAGACATAACATGGTTTATAAAAGGAATCCAACCAAGCAAGCACTCGAATGGTATACCGACAAGGTCCCATCTATGATTGGTCAAAAATGCAATTTACAAAACTCAATCCAGCAATACACCAATAACAAAGTGAAGCGAAAGGTGGATAGAAAGGTTTGAATACTCAACATTTATATAATACAATTGAGCATATTGTCTACTGAGCAAAAGAAATACACCAATAATGAATCTTAACACAATGGAGGAATCATGTTAAATTGGCTTGATGAAACAAAGAATGGCACATAGAGCATTAAATGATCATTTTATTCTTTATCAAGGAACAAGGAGGACTTTGTAAAAATAAATAAATAAATAAATAAAATGACACAACATCCCAAAAAGGAGATATAAATAATAGCTTGGAAATCCCAAAATACTACCTCTTGTAATCATTAGAGATACCAAAAGCAAACCCCAAGGAACATAGGAGAAATATGAGACTAGCCATAGGTCTACCTCAATGATGAACATAATTTACACAGTGCTTGTGCAATAGAATAAAATGATCTCTTTTTACAAGGGGTTGCTTGTGATATTTTTGAGTATCATCTCTTTTTACTGATCTTCATATTTTCAAGTGCCAAAAAAAAAAATGAACAAATAAACAAAGAGATTTTTTCTTATCATTGAGCTCATACAACATGAAAACTTTCTCAGGATTCCTATACACCTAGCTTGAGTTTCCATTTATATTCATGTCAACAAATCTCTACAGCATACTAATTAGCACAAAACATTTAATTCAAGACCATTTTTGCACAGTGTCAATACATGACATAATCCTATGGATTGTCAAGGAAGTAAATAACAAAACTAAAGATTAGCATGAAAACTAAATGATTACTAGTTGAAGCCTAAAATAGTCTAGGGAGAGTGACAAAGCGACAAAATAAAAGAAAAAATAATACAAAAAAAAAATGATATCTTTCATAAAATGTGAAAAGAGACTAAAATATGTTTTACAAGTCTTACAAATAGATGATGGCTATTAAACTACAGAGAATGAATGAATGCAACAAGGAGAAAATAAAAATACAAGAAATGAAAATAAAAGGAAAGGAGAAACGTGGGCAAAAAGCTGTGCTCTTCCCTACAACCAAAAATACGGCATGGACTTCATAGATTAAACAAAATTACAAACCAACATAGTGGAAAGTAAACAATCAGATTTAGTCATCCTGAAATTCTACTGCATCCATTGTCCTCAACAAATTGAACCAAAATAAAATGGTTCAGGTGAGTCCCGCTCTCCCAAAGTACTCACAAAATGAATAAATAATAAATAATAAATAATAAATAAATAAAAACTAAGAATTCAGAATCTTATTCAAGATAAAATAAATAAATAGCTAAACACCAAATCCAGAAAATTCCTTACACATGCTAATACATCTTCAATCTCTAAGGAAGAATTACTCTAAGCCTTAAAATCTCATAAAGCGAATCATATGAACAAAACGAGATGTAATAATACAATATCAAGAATACACTGAAAATAATTAGCAAAGAGCTTTCAAATCAAATAGAGAGCAATCCCAAAAAATATAAAAAATACAAAAAAAAGGATAAATAAATGAAACTTGGAAATTTCATGAGACGAGAGACATATGTCTCTTTTTTGTAGCACACACGAGCCTGCTCTTCTTGTAGGCCTTTTTACTTCTTGTGTATTCAGTAGCAGGGTCAACATAGTAGATGAAATCGTGGGAGTCTTTAGGAGGAGGGCTAAGTGTGAAAGATGAAGAGAAATGGGCAGAAATTAGGGAAGATCAAGGCTTACAGAGGAAGAGAGAGAAACAGAAAGTGGTCGCTAGCCTGGATGAAGCAAGGGATCCCCCCCCCACCGTTGCTGAACGAGCCCCTCTCTAATAGCCTGGGATTGGGGGTTTTATAGAGGAAGATCAAAGGTAGGGTTTTCAACAATTGGGTGGGAATGGTCTTCAAGGCATGATGTTTCATCAAGATGGAGATGGGAGAGGGGCAAGTTGTAGATGCTTCAGCGGAGAAAAAGGGTTTTGGGGTAGGGAGCGATTCACCTGTGAGGAGAGAAAAAGAGAGGGTTCTGAGTGGGGGGATCCCATGAGGAGAGGGAGAGAGAGGTGGGAGGAGAGATCTGAGAGTAGGGGGGTCGGCCAAGAAGAGAGAGAGAGAGAGAGAGAGAAAGAGAGAGAGAGAGAGAGAGGGAGGACTAGAGAGAGAAGAGAGGGGAATCGGTGGGAGAGAGAGAGAGAGAGAGATTACTTGAGAGGGCAGAGAGGGTGAGCACCGAGGAGAGAGAGAAAAGGGAAGAAAGGGGGAGAGAGTGAGGGCACTGGAGAGAGAGGGGAAGAGAAAGAGAGAGGGTGGGGAGAAGGAGAAGAGGGAGAATCGGGGAGAGAGAGAACAGGAGGGGGACTAGTTACCTCCTCCTCTGCATAGCGGCGGGCAGCCAGCCAGAAAGATAGCAAAAGGAAAGGGAAAGGAAGAAAAAGAAAAAAAAAAGAGAAAGAAAGAAAAGAGAAAAAATATTAAAAGAAAGAAATAAGGAAAAGAAAAAGAAATAAATAAATAAATAAATAAATAATAAAGAGAAAAAATAGAATTAAATTAAATTAAATTATTAATAATAATAATATACCTTTAAAATGGCGTTTATAAGCTTAAAAAATAAAAATAAAAAGTATTCTAAGTGAATATTTACTCCCCGTTTAAAAATGACACTAAATTTCAAAAAATAAATAATAATACTGATAATAACATCGCGTGTCAGCTCATGGTGTGCGGACACAAGGGAACATATATTTTTGGGAGAAATAAACATGCATAAGTAAATAATAAATAAATTTTCAAAAACATTTGGTAATAAAATAAGATAAAGTAAAAAATAAAACACTATTTTTTATAATAAAAAGGATGATGGGGACAGGGGTTGGTTCTGATAAATTGGAATTGGTTGGATTATGAAAAAAAAAAAACTCAAGATTGCTCTGCCCATCTACTAACCCGAAGAGAAGTGCCAGAACTAGGAGTTGCGCCAAAATTAGGTGCTTACAAACCCCAAGGAGGATGACTAATATCTGTGAACCAAAGAGCATGTCCAAAGTACTTTCTCACAATTAGCCTTGTGAGTAGGCCTAAAGTGGGTCAAAGGTTCAAAGTCCAAAAGGAGGTTCACATGAATAAGTCCAAAGGTCCACCTAGTTTTAATAATCAGAATGTTTCTATAATGTGTAAAGTAATAGTAAGCATCACATTTCAATAAATCAATCATGTTAAGGCATATGGTTAACTTAGATTCAATGTTAGTGTACAATTCGATATTCATAAGTTCGAAGTCATAATGATTCACTAAGATGTCTCATAAAGTCAATGATTCAAACATATAATGAGATATGAAGGTTCACATGGTTCACATAATCACATATGAGGCATAGAGTTCAATAGAATCAATGAGTTTCAATACATTTCCATAAAAAATTCACATGTGTTCCAATGAATCAAATCATATAGATCAGCCAATATCACTTCTAGTATCCCAAACAAAAGGCAAGGCAAGATTTCCTTTCAAATTGATCATAAATAGAATAGATCTTGAAGGATTCACAACTTCACCTAGATTTTCAAAGATTCATATGAGGAAAATTCAGATTTCACATGTTCTAAAGGATTCAATGAAGGAAATTAGTACACACAATGTCTAAGATCAATAATATTTTACAAAATAGGTGTAGATCTAAAGAGCAAATAAGAATCAATGGTTTAAAACATAGATCTATAAAAATTTTAGAGGTTTCAATCAGAAAAGAGGCATTTCAAGTATAAGGGAAATGAAAACGTATTAAACAAGTTGAAAAATCACAGATCTAACAGGTTTCAAATGATTAAATTCAAATAATTCCAACAATCTTAGAGAACTACATGGATAGCATCACATAAGCTAAAAACAAAAGAGGAATTCACCGAATCACCTATAGTTAACAAGATCTACTTCCTAGAGAAGCTTAGATCCAAATAATCACAAGGTTCAATGGCTTAGAGCATAGGTTTTTACATATTTTCAGAGATTCCAAAAGATCCTAACACCAAACTTCAAATATCAAAGAGGAATTAACATCACATCATCCTTAGTATGCAAGATTTGCTTACAAGAAGTTTAGATTCAATGATTCACATGGTTTTCAGAGATTTCAAAGAGTTTCCACAGATACCAAAAAAGTTTAAAGAGGATTTACATCATCAAACCCATAGTAAGCTATATTTGCTTACTAAAGAAGCCCAAATCCAAGAATCAAACCATATTTAAAGGTTTAGCCAATGATTTTCTAAAGATTCTAGAGGATTCAATCACAAATTTCAAAGATCAAAGAAATCTACAAAAGAAGTTACTTCAAATTATCTATAATATGATAGATTTACTTATTAGAGAACCTTAAATCCAAGACTCAAAGAATTAGATCAAGATTTCCAAACAAATCAGAGATTCCAAAAGGTTTTTATAACCAGAACACAGAGATCTAAGAGAATCAAAGAGAGAAATACATCACATCATCCATAGTATGCAAGATTTACTTACAAAAGAAGTTTAAGTCCAAAGTTCAAATAGTTAGATCAATATTTCCTAACAATTCAAAGATTTTCAAATGATTCAAATACAAAATCTAAAGATCAAAGAAGAACTTGCTTTAAATCATTCATAGTAAGATAAATTTACTTACCAAAGCTTAAATCAAAAATCTTCAAGCAAGAAACCTTTACTTCAACCTCTATTCACATTTTGCTTTGTAAAATAGGCATAGTTCTAACGTTAAAATAATGGAGCTATGAGGTTTTAGGAGAAAAACAAGCTAATCTAGAAAGATTTTCATGGTTGGAAGTGAAACTTACCTAATTGGGGAAGAACTTCAACCTTCTTCTCCAAAACTCTCAAATCAAGTCATTTTGTTCTAAATGGGTCTGAATGACCTAAATGAAGTGTAAATAGGGTTTTAAGTCGTCATAGATGAGATCTCACTCATGTAGGGGTTAAATGGGAGCAAGCCATGTCATAAAAGTGGTAAAAATCATAATTTTTAAACATTTCTGGGCATGTCGTGATCGATCATGGGGTTTATGATCGGTCATGAATCATAGATGGCCAGGAATTTGTGACCCTTCACTGTTTGTGATCTATCATGGGGTTTGTGATCGATCACGGACACTACCCAAGAGGTGTGCCCCTTATGCGTGATCGATCACTCCCTAGATCATGAATGTTGAATTTCCAGTTTTGATAACCTACAGTAAAACAGGCATAACTTTCTCTAGAAAAATATTTTTTGTGAACCATTTGTTGAGTTGGAAACTAGACTCAAATACCTTTCCAAAAAGGTATGTATTATACCCTAGTTCACTCGGTATTTGTGTCAGTGATCCCTGAAAGTTACCTTAAATCAGTGGTCTTGTCATCACAAACTCCTTGTAGGGGAATTATCATAATTTCTCCTAGGAAACACCTATTCATACACTGTTTGTCTTGTTGGAAAGTAAACTCATATAAAAATACAAAAAAGTATGGTATGACCTCTAATTCTCTAGGTATCGGTGTTAGTGGGCTAGCAAAGCTACCATAAATGCAAAATTAGGATAACTTTCAAACTTGACAGGTTCGAAGCCCAACTTGGGTTTTACACTTATAGCTTGGTCCAAAAGGTTACTAAACTACTCTAGGTCTATCTAAAACATGTGAAATGAAAATTTTATGCCTACATATGTAAAATTACATTCTTACCCTTGTAAGGCATTACGGGGTATTATAGAATTGTTGGGGCAATTCACAATGTTGGAAGACCTGCGAACATAGTCAGTGTGAAAAATAATACAGTTGGGTTAGTCCTAACCTGTAAGCAATCATACTGACTATAGATAACATGAGACAAGAAGCATAAATCTAAGTACTAGCGAGTCCAAAGTCAATATGGAACTAAGCAGAGTTCAAAGAATAAAAGGTAATCATGCTAATACAAAACTGAACAACAATCAAATATCAAACTAAAATCAATGGTCCAATACAAAGTTTTAAATTCAAATAAAGGATTCTGATTTCACGATTCTAAGCTTAATGCTAAATACTGAATAAAATCAGTGTCTAAATGAAGTAGTTCAATGTAACGATCAAAAACTATGAGTTCAATGACACGCTTTAATTTCACAGTATCTGATGTTTAACGAATCAAACTATCCAAATTTCAATGGTGTGAAGTGTTCAAAGATCAATGTTTCAAAAGGTCCGAAGTCCAAATAACATATAGCCTTACCTAAAGGGTGAGGCACAAAGGTGTCCAAATGGGTCCAAAGTAAAGTATTTGTTTGCTCTGGTCAACCCTACGAGTAGGGTCAAAGTCTCGTGCTAAACCCCACGAGTAGAGCCAATCTCCTTGTTGTAATCCTAAGAGTATGGTCATGATCTTCTATTTAGCCTCAAAAGTAGGGCCCGAAAACTTGCAAAACCAAAGAGCATGTCCAAAGCACTTTCTCACACTTAGCCCAGTGATGGGGCCTAAAGGGGTCAAAGGTTTGAAGTCTAATATGGTTCACATTGATAAGTTCAAAGTATCATGTGCTTTCAATATTCGAGATATTTTTATAATGCATAAAACAATCGTAAGCATAGCATTGTCATGATTCAATCATTTTAAGATATAAAATTCACTTAAATTTGATGTTAGTACATGATTCAATGTTCAAAAGGCCGAATTTACAATAATTCACATAGATTTTCATATAAATTGATGGTTCTGAATATGTAATAGGATTTGATGGTTCACATAATTAGTATAATCACATAAGAAGCATAGAGTTTAATAGAATCAATGAGTTCAATATAAATTTATAGAAATGTAGAGATTCGATGACTTTTCAAAGGATCTAATTATAGAGATCAAACCAGACATCATATGTAGTAATCCCAAACAAAGGGAAAAGCAAGATTTTTTACTAAATTGATCACTAATAGAATAAATTAAGATGTACTCATAAGTTCACATAGATTTTCAAAGAAACCACATGAGTATAATCAAGTTTCACAAGATATAAATGATTCAATGAAGGAAAACAGTCTACACAATGAGTAAGAACAATAAACTTCCACAAAATAGGAGTAGATCTAAAGGTTAAGCAAGATTCAATGGCTTGCCCTTTGTTTCAAGAAATTACGAGAAGAAAATGAGTATTTTACACATAGGGAGAAAATTTTCTTACAAGGTATGCTTAAATCCAAAAATCTAACATGGTTCAATGATTCTAAACAAAAATTTCCAATAAACTCAAGAGATTCTAAAGGTAGCATTACAAAATCTATAAATCACAATAGGAAAATACATCATATCACCCATACTAAGCAAAACTACTGACTAAAGACCCTTAAATCTAAGGATCAAATAAAGTTCAATGGTTTAGATCAAAGGTTTCCATGTTTTTCAAAGGATTCAATGACAGAACCTCAAATCTTCTTCACTCTCTCAAATCTCCATCTTCTGTAATAAGTGTAAATCTATCATCAAATAAATGAATCTATGAAAATCAAGAGAAAAAATTATCTAATCTAGCCATATTTCTCAAGAATGGGTAGCACTTACCAAATTGGGGAAGAATTTCTCATTCTCTCTCTCTCTCTCTCTCTCTCTCTCTCTCTCTCTCTCTCTCTCTCTCTCTAT
>JAOXJP010106884.1:0-14227 GCA_025762735.1 Platanus orientalis | reverse complement strand
GACCTATCATGTAATACCTAATGCTTTAACTAATTGAACTACAAAATTTTACTAGTTTTAAAAAAGCATAGAAAACTCTATCTTTAAATTTTAAGGGTTGTTTATTTTAAAAAATCATTGATTTCACCAAGACTTAACCCAATACTTATTGTAAAAAACAATTTTTATCAACTAAGCTATATATTATAGATAATTTTAAAATAATTAGTATATTATATATAATAAATATATATTATGTATGTAAGAGTTCGGGCCTCGGGCAGGGCCCAGGCCGGGCCGAGATAAGCCTAAGCCCGACCCTCAATAAAAGTTCAGGCCTAACTCGAGCCAGACTTTTTCAGACTAGTTTGAGGGCCAGGCTCGGGCTGACCCGGCCCATGCCCACCCCTATTGTCAACCCTATTAACATGGAATAAAATGGACAGAGGTAAGATGAAATTTCAAATTCCCACTCATTTTGTTCTGTTTGACGTACCTAGCACTCTGGTGTACAGGACACCACCCTAGACAGGACATTTGCTAAGGAAGTGTGCTTGCTGCTATTAAAGCATGCATGAAAACAAACATTTAATGTTCTGTGATGAAAATGTCTCTGTAGTGTATATGGTGACTTATAAACTGCCATGTGTTGTTTTGGGGGGGGGGTAGTGTTCAGTTGAAAAAAGAAGTGGTCTGTGTCAACGCAGACAATCATTCTCCAAACAATTTAAATATTGAATTGAATTACATCAAGAAAACTGGTCATCATCTTTGTCTAAAAAAAGAACATCAAAGTAATTGATTAAGAAAAAGACGCAAATATTTACCAAAAAGAAAAAAAGAAAGAAAATGGTGCAAATGTCCTGTCCAGACACCATGAAACATCATATGGAATAAAAAGGATATGAATTTGAAATTTCATCCAACTCCCACCCATTTTACTCCAAATGACCAAATGACGTCTCTGGTTATTTAAAACCGAAGGGTTGTTCTATCCAGAATTGTACCTTTGCCTCCTCACACAGGCATGGCATATTACGTCCGCCTCCCCTATTTATACTAACCTCTAACCTCCGCTGGGGGTGGGCACATCAACACCGAAAAGTAATTCACACCCATCAAAAAGTGTAAATCTCTTTTTGGTGCTGATGTGTCCACCCCCTAAACCCAGTGAACATCCTTTCTCTATTTAAAACATGGGAACATGATACCGAGTTGTCAACCATCAAATTGGGATCTGAGTGATATCCACAACGATCTTTTCTTGACATAAATACCTTCACATTCATTCTGAGGATGTCTTTGGTAATTGATCTATGGTCATTTGGTTAGAATGAGAGAGAGTCCTTTTGGAAGAAAATGTTATGTGATGACAAAGTGTGTAGTGTTTAAGGTGAATTATAAGCTGACACATTGTGTTTGGCATTAGTGTTCAGGCGTAAAAAAAAGAGTTGTTAAATTCAAAAACTCATCATGTGTCACTCAATGGCACGGCTACATAAGCCTGTGTAACAGACAATCATTCTCCATTCTGTTTTATATGTAAGAAGCCAAATTACGCTTCTATTTCAGTATATGCATATTAATTACTTAGCACTACTAATATCATGACATGAGATAGATCCATAAAAAAAAAAAAAAAAAAAAAAAAAAAAAAAAGGAGATGTATGATCGGATTAGACCGCTCAGATCTGACTTTTAAGTGCAATCTCAAATTGTGTTAAAATGCAATCTCGATACAAGGATTATAGCCCATATTTCTGTCCTTACAGCAGTAATACCTCTTTTAAAAAGGCAAAGCAAATGTTCTGCGATAAAAATACTTCTGTATGTAGTGTATACGGTGAATTATGTTTTTGGGGGGATAAAACAGTCCGAAAAGGTATTCAGTTGAAAAAAAGGTGGGTAATAAAAGACATGAAATTCGAAAACACATCCTATGTCAATCAATGGCACACCTTTAGAGGTCTGTCCCAAAATCGACAATCATTTTCCCCTAAAAAGGGCATCTTATGTTTTTTGCATGGGGCTCATACCCGGGGAATCCTGTTCCTAGTGCAGAGGATTTTCTCACTTCCTAAAACTATCTCCCATTTCATGGAATTTTGCCAATTGGAAACGTAATCACCCAACCTTTTATATTCTAACACATCCCCAACCAATGTTGCAATCCATCTCTTCTTCCATATGCCTTCAGACCGCCTTCTACTCCACACCGACCACATACCAGCAATGAGCCCAATGCTTGTAATTCGAACCAAATCTCTTGCATGCAAGAGAGGGTAGGAACGACCAATAACTCAGATGGTGCAAGCCCACCACCACCACAAAAAAAAAAAAAAAAAAAACTCTACGACGGTGAAAGAGCAAATCACAACAGCCTCACAGCCAATTAAAACAATGCGATTGCGTGAGCCATTATTCTATGTGCTTCTTTACGTTGCCCAATTACTACTATTTTTTTTTTTTTTTTTTTCTTTCTTTTTTTTTTTAATTTTATTTTGGAGAAAAAGAAAGTTTTAAATTTACACGGGAATATCTACGTCCCAGCGTCTTTGTCATGAAAAAAGAAAAAAAAAAATAACTTCTTTGATTTCCCTTTCATTAAACGTGGAGGGCCGTTGTCTGGGACAACAAATAAAGTATGGGTTAAGACACTTGACAATTGACGTCATTGTTTTAGATAATAATAAACAACTACCAATTCAAGCCCTCTCTACCAATAACTCTTTTAACAAAAGGTTACGCTTTCATTCACGGATGAATCTCACAAATATACAGTGACACCTAAAACACACTAAGTATTCTCATTAAAAAATAAGGGTTTGGATTTTGAAGTGTAGCCACTCCGTGAGGGTTTTTGTTTTTTTTGCTTTTTTCACATCAGATTACAATCCACGTAGAACCCATACCCCACCTTGTTTTGGCATGAATTCCACGACTCCAACAGTTAAAAATTGGTCTGTTTGCATTTAGACCACTTGAAGTGATCTAAAAACAATTTTGTAGCACTGGCTCCTTTTTTGGTATATTTTGATTTTGGATCTAAAGGCCATTTCTTATAAGGTTGTCAATGATTGGCTAGCGAGTATGGCTGAAGCCTCAAGACCAGCTCATGTAACAAAACAAGCCTGAGATATATGAGCTAGGGAGGGCTTGGGTGTTTACATATTGTCTTTTTTAAAATATAATAAACCTTAATACCGAACTTCATTTCTGATTTCCCTGTTAATCTTGATGATGGGTTATGGGCTTTGGATTAGGAGTTGTGTAGGGTTGAACTTTGGGATTAAATAATGCTCAATGGTATACTTGTTCTTTAAGTGATCTTGAGTTGGGCTTTGTAAATCATTAATAAGTTGAGTTGAGTTGAGTTGATCCTAGGCCTTATACACCCACTTTGTTTTGAACTTTCATCCAATGACTAGTTTTGCTTGCAAAGGAACATAAGATTGAAACTAAAAATTAAAAACACAAAGAATAGTAATACACATCACCTCATTTATTACATGCAAAATCCTGTATTAAATAAGATTACAAGACTGCATCTTAACTTCTTTTCTTTCTTGATTGATGGACCTAATTAAAGCTTGCCACCGTCTTCAGCCTATCCTTTTCCCATGCAATCACATCCATCAATGCTTCTCACTGTTGGAAGAATTTTTTTTTGGTTGCTTACCGTATTCTTGTACTTTTAAAATGGAAGGATAGTGACTCTTTCCCAAAAATATAATAAGTTAGTGATTTAAGCCCCATCCCCCCTTTTTTTTTTTTATATAATGGCGTATTCCCATATCAAAACGCAAGAAAGGTTGCTTATAAATGAAATTGCCTAATGTGTAATAGTTTTAATGATTATTTAAGTAGGGAGGAGATTTCCATTCCATGAAAAACTCAATAGGGTAGTCTCCCTCTCTCTCTCTCAGCGACTTCTCACCAACAAACCCAATTCCCAAATTCCCAGACAGATCAGAAATCTCTCTCTCACCGACTTCCTTGAGTCCCCACCAACCCAACTCCGGATAAATCGGAAGCCCAAAAAATTTAAAATGGATTTATTACATCGATAAAAGTTAAAAACTCAAATCTCTATTTGATATTCCCGGAGAGCTAAGCGCGTCCTCACAACTCATTACTCAACTAGGAGAATAGAAACACAAGGATCCAATGAGAAATCAAAAATCCCATTTTACACGTGCAATAGTCCAAGGTTCACACACGACATCTCTCTGCGTTTTGATTGACCATCTATCCAATCATAACCCTCCATGTGTTGTCTGTAATTCCAATAATATCTCCTCTCCACCCCCCTCCCAACCCATGTACCATGAGTGATTCACAACCACCAATCACTAACCCCCCCGATTCAATCACCTCATGCCTCCCTTCATTTGCCCATCCTTTTTGTACCCAAATTAGAATTCTTGCCTTCCCCTCACTTTCTCTTTCTCTCAAAAAAAGAAAATAAATAAAGGATGTTGGTTGAAATGCAGAGCTAGAGCTCTTTCTCAAAGCATTTAATTGATCTTCATCGTCGTTGATTCGTTCCCGTCGGAGATATCTATAAAAGATGGGAACCCTGATTCATAATTTGACTTATTGGCTATCGGAGCACCCCTCTATCGTCGGTTTCCGGTGGAGTCACTCTCAATCATGGGGCTCAACTTGGTCATTCCTATTCACCTCTGTAATTGCCTACATCACCCTATCCATCTTTCTCCACCTCCTACTAACCCTCTTCCGCCGCCGCCGGCCGGTCCCTCTCGGGCCCTTCCCCGCCGTCCACAGTCTTTCGATGGCCTTACTTTCCGTCATCATCTTTATTGGGATCCTCTTCTCGGCTGCCGCCGAGATTCGCGACACCAGGTGGTTCTGGCGGCGCTCCAAGACCCCTCTTCAATGGTTCTTCTGCTTTCCTTTAGGGACTCGGCCTAGCGGCCGAGTCTTCTTCTGGTCTTACGTCTTCTATCTCTCTCGCTTCCTCCACTTGCTCCGTACCTTCTTCACCATCCTCCGGCGCCGGAAGCTGACATTCTTTCAGCTGTTTAATCAATCGATTCTGTTGTGTATGTCCTTTCTGTGGCTCGAATTCTCTCAATCGTTTCAGGTGTTGGCGATTCTGTTGACGACTCTGTTGTATTCGGTGGTTTATGGGTATCGATTCTGGACGGCGATTGGGCTGCCGAGCGCCTGTTTTCCGTTTGTGGTGAATTGCCAGATTTTGTTATTGGGTTGCAATTTGGTTTGCCATGTGGGGGTCCTCTTTTTGCATTTTCTGAAAGGTGGGTGTAATGGAATTGGGGCCTGGGTCTTCAATTCTGTGTTGAATGGGGCTATTCTACTGTTGTTCATGAACTTCTATGTAAGGATGCATCTGGGAAGGAGAAGAAAGGTTGGGGTGGTTGAAAGTGAGTCCTCCAGCCTTTCGTGTTCTGGATTGGAGATGAAAGGAGAGATGGAGAAGGTTACACAGAAGCATCTTTGACGATTCTCCATTTTTGGGTCAATTTTTATTTTTATTTTTATTTTTTAAATCTTGTTTGGCGAGATGGGCTGTGGCGACTACCTTGGATGCCAAACCAGCTCCACCAGAAGCGCGACATAGTGCAAGAAAAGCAGCTTTGATGCATGCTGCTCGTCCAACTGCAATTCAACATAGGGCGAGAAAAAGCAGCTGTGATGCATGCTGCTCGTCCAACTGCAATTCTACGGGCTTGAAATCGGGACCTCTCACGAAGAGAGGGGATTTGCAATCACCATTTATATCTGTGTACCTTTCTTCCTTTTTTTTTTATTCGTATAGAATCTAATATATACAGATATGATGAATTGATGTTATAATTAATTTTGTCACTAAGTTGTTTTTTTATTTTTTAAAGCAACAGAGAGATGACTTTAAGGACGGAATTTCTTACGAATGAAGCGGCTGGCAACCCTCTTTCGCCAGGCTCTGTAGGACACAGTTGGCGAAAAAAACACAAAAAAAACACTTTATAATTGGACACACAAAGTGGTTTTTCAATTTTTTTTGTAACGTGTCACACAACATCTGGCAAAAGGGTCACCAGGCACTCTTTTGAAAGAGGAAATCCGTAATGCTGACTGTCGGTGGAAGGGTTTAAAAAAAAAGAGCTGCCTCTCTTTTTGGTGTTGATCGAACTCCTAATGTTTGTAGAAAGCCTTAAAACCCCAAGTCTTTTAGAATGGATTTCTAGAGAAAATTGGAAAAACCATTTTTTTTACATCCAATGCTAGGTGTTTTTTTTTTTTTTTTTTATGCATGTGTCATATAATGCTTGGCGCAAAAGGGTAGCAGACGCTTTTTTGTAAGAAAAACTCCTTCCTTGACTATCAGTTATTGAGCATACAAATTTTCCTTGGGATGCAGGGCCCATGTAGCTCTTGGCAACTGGCGGCTTATGTCCAACAGTCCCAAGTGTTGTAGCTTTTCATATAGGCTGTAAAGAATCTTACCATTTATCCTTTAATTAGAAATTTAAGGATCTAATTAGTGTGCATAGTTAGAAATTCAACATATGTGGTATTAGATTAGTTTTGGTATGATTCGATTTTCACAGTCAAAGAGTCAGTAGACAGGGAATGCAAAAAAGATACATTGGTATTTAATATGATTTTGAATTAAAAATAGGAACAAAAAATCCGTTTAGATAAAATATTGTAAAAGTATATGCAAATCATCCTATTTTTGTAGATTTATGTTGAGTACCAATCTTATATAGGGATGAAAATGAGCTGATTTTGATGCAGATATTAGTATATCCGAAATCAATTATTATCTCACGGATATTTGAAGAGTATGGTTGTATTTGTATCCGTTAAATTTATCGAATATTGGATAATAATTAGATATATTCAAATGTTATAAATAGATATCGGATATTCAATTAACAGATATTCAGATATTAGAAAAAGCCTCAAAATTCAAAATACAAGAATCAGAAAAACATTTTGTCGATCAAAAAATTTATTAGAAGAAATTTATGGGATGAAAAATGCCACATGAATCTTCTTACTTCTTTGAAAAGTTATGCAAAAATAGCACAAAACGCTGGTCGTGAGACTGTAAGAGCTTCACAAAATAGCACAAAATTGAACAACAACATTGTCCCCTGAGATGTTAGTTACCATCACTTAAGATGTTGATCATCGTCGCTTGAGATATTAGTCACCATAATCTAAGATAGAGTGACTGAGTTAAGACCAAGACGCTGAGGCTTGAGAATGAGAGTGGAAGTGAATAGCCAATGGTGAGACCTGAGAGTGAGTGAGTAATTGCCGGTAAAACTTGAGAGTGAGAGTGAGAGTGTAGTCAAATAGAATTAGGAAAGAAAAGAAACAAATATTTTATATGAAAATTTAGGGTTTTAGTGTAGACTGTTGGATTGGTTTTGATCCAATGGTCTACACTATATCTTTATATATATTAGAAAAAATATTATATATATACACGGATACGGATTATAAATAAATATGGATATATAATCGGATTTGGATATTTAGACGGAATGGATATGTATATATTTGTATTTGGTTCATTTATAATCAGATATTTTTTTAATGAATGGATATTTAATCGGAACGGATACATGTATATTGGTATTGCTTTAACGAATATGAAATGAACCGGATTTGGATAATAATTGGATACTTATATCCCTACTTCCATACATTTAGATACATGATGGCTAAGGAGGGCACTTAGAGCTCTGGTCTTAGGTGAGGATATATATAGTAGAGCTAAAATGATTATTTGAATGATTTATGTGAATATTAGTATAAGATAAAATAGTATTATAATGAGTAATTTTTAAATTTACTATCCAGATTTCAGTTTTTAGTTGTGTTTAGACTTTTGTAACTCAGTGAATTATAAGGATTCTTGCACAATATATATATATATATATATATATATTCTTTGTTCTAGATAACTTATCTATTTATTGGTTTAAACAACAATGATTGATTTTAATGTGATTTTTTTGTTCATTTTAGTAATTTTATAAGTTAATTAGAAAAAATATATGCTCAAAATTCCATTTTTTTTGGCGAATGATTTGTTTGTGTTGACACAGGCCTATGTAGGTGTGCCATTGATTGACACATGATGTGTTTTTGAATTTGATGTCTGTTTTTACACCCGAAAACTTTTTTGAACCCCCAAACACATCATGTGTCAGCTTATAATTCACCATAAACACTAGACACTTTGTCATCACAAAACATTTTCTTCCTTTTTGGTAAGTCTAATCTATAATCATTTACATACGCATGGCTGAATGAGTATTCAGATTTACAGGATGTTTAATTTAATAGCGAACGTTTAGCTAAAATCAAATCCAAAAGGTTAGATATCCCACCTAAACATGTAAACTGCATAATCTTAGGTGGATTTCAAATGAACATACTAAGTAACAAAATTGTCCTTTTACAATATGATTTTTGTAGTTGGGATAAGGCTGTTTGTTGTTGTTGTTGTTGTTGACCTTGATCTCACAAGGCAGTTAGGGCAAAATTAAATTTCACGATTAAAAAGTAATTAACCCTCTAATTTTCTATCATATACTCAATATTCTAAAGTGCAAAGTGGTAGGGAAATAATTAACTGCACACCGGATGATTTTTTTGTTGTTTTCCACACCCATGAATTGATAAAAAGAAACAAATGCTCCGTGATGAGAAAGTGTCCAAGCCTCTGTGAGCAACTATAAATTGACACATGGTGTGTTGGGGGTAAAACGTTCAAAAAAGTGTTCAGTTGAAAAAGTAGGTGTCCAAAAAGAGACCAAATTAAAAAACACAGCAGGTCTACAGAGGTTTTTTCATCACAATCATTCTCCTTGATCAAAATACCCTCGTTATACTGCTGATTGCCTCATGACTGTCTGGTGCAGGAGGGATTTCCTTGTGACGTGTAGAAAACGGAGAGATTTCCCTATGCCATTAGTATAAGTACCATAAATGCACTGCGAAGATCCTCCTTTGTCCAGTCTTTGTGAGAAAAAATCATTCCATATATTAAATCTTCTTCCATGGAATATTTAGTAAAGTCCATAAAGAAATGGCACTATTAATCCTAACGTCACAAAAGACAATGGTAGGTGTAAGGAAGTTTTCAGCAGTCAATTGAGGTAGCTGTGGGACGTCACCCTTAGGAATGAGAGATCATAACCATAATAAGTAAATTGCAAAAAAAAAAAAAAAAAAAAAAAAAAAAAATTATAAGAAAGCCCTGAGTGCTTGTTTAAAAGTAAAGCTTCACCTTTATTATATGACCTTTTTTTTTTGTAAAGTTATTAAATGATTCTGATCACCAGTTTTTGTGGGGTCAAATTACATAAATCCCTTGCATTGTCCAGGCAGACAAATATTTGATTGACTATAAGGACAGCTTTAGCCCAACAATAGGAGAATCAATTTTACAGTCCCAACGGGAGCCTATCACAGCCAATTGATTCGACACCCTCAGAAATTGAATATCAAATTTCAGTTAAATCACTACTATAACTATTATTTGTGGCTGTGATACTGTAGAGGGATTTAGAGCTGTAGACGATTTCCTCTCAGTTTTTGTTTTTCATGGCATGGTCCATCAATATGACAGTAGTCGGGAGAAATCGTAAGTTTTCAACAGTAGGGACCACAATTAAACATAAAGTAGGTACGTCATGCCATTCATTATAGGCAAATGAATTGGTTCTCCCTTACCTACCCCCAAGAAGGGACTACATCCTTGTACTAATATGGAACAGAAATCCTCAATCCTTTGCGGTAAACTATGGGTTATATACTTCGGGGGAAACAGGTGAAACACAGAAGCAACAAGGTGAGCTAGTGCTAAACTCAGGTGGACTCCACATTTGTGTTAATCATCCAAAACCTTAAAAAGCTCTATAGGAATATGGGCAGTGATTCAGAAGAAACTCACATAGGGATCAGAATCCGAGTATTATGCCAATACCTGTGGGTACACAGATGTTATGTGAATTCCAGTATGATGGTTAACTGCTCGATGAAAACATAATAATCATGCATTTCTCGTTGCTATCAATGATTTAAAAATTTAGGGCAGTTCAGGCTCATCACCCAGTTAATTACATGAACTAACATTCAGTGTGAAAATTCAAGTCTAAGATACATAGAAAAAGAAAGGGGGAAAAAAAGAATGTACTTGAAAAAATCCTGTTTATAATGAGATGGGAAAGAATGCCTTTTACCATCCCCTTCTGACAATCATGAATGGACTGATAATTCACTAAATCAAAACATTGCGCTCTTGGATTTGTGAATGACTTTCTTTAGGGGTCTACCTTAGCTCAGATTCCAGTCCCCACTCAACCGTAATTCCAGTGCAGAGTCTTCAGTGGATCATACCACTCACTGAGCTCATTTGCTGTCATCGTCCAGTTTGTTTGAAGACTGAGAAACTAGGAGTTGAAAATATAGGACTGATATCAAATTAGTGATCACATATGATACACTAGAATATACAAGTGATATGTGATCAGACCTAGCACTGAAGAAGATGACAAATTACCTGGAAGTAACAGATTCAACTCTGTTTAATTAAAAGTTCAATGTCGGCTCCAATTTCAGCAATCTTGGCTTCCTTTGAAACCTTTGCTACTTTGGCAATGCTCTGAACATCAAAATCCATTGCTATGCTTTTCACGAGACCCTCAAGCATCTGTTTAATAAGAAATATATAAAGCCCATCATTAACAAAAATTCAAAAACAATAGGTAGAGTTTGGAGTCTGGACTGAAATATGATGTAGATCATTGAAAAAACTGCAACTCCTCAATGATTAAGATTGTAAAGTAAATGTTGGAATTCTCACTGATGTGGGAATTATTGATGCCAAACGCCCACCATGCCCTTTAGCTTTGACAATGACAGAACCCAGGACCCCACCCTCCCTGTAGGGCTGTCAATGGATCAGATATTGATCCAAATTAGCTACGAATGCCATCCAATTATGACCACTTTGGATATACCTTTATTATTATTTTTTGGGCAAGAACTTTGGATATTCCTTTAGTATTATTTTGGGGTAAGAACTTTGGATATAACTTGGTTCAATTCAATTAAGATCCGATCCAATCACAATAAATCCATTTACAATCACATTGAATTTGGAAAAACCCCACTTTAATACGAATATATGAGAAAAATACAATTCAATTAGATGAAATATATGTATTACATTATACAATATTGTATAATTAATATTTTGATAATGATATTATTATTAACATCATATTTTTATTATTACACTTTTGTTAAAAATATATTGTTATTATACTTCTTGTAGCAAAACTTTTCCTAAAGAGAATTTATATTTATAATGCATAATAATCAATAATTGTTCATTAACCTAGTTGGTTAGTGTAATAATTAGGAGATTGTGTAACGATAAACATATACAAATCTGATCCAAATCCAATCACGTACAAATTTGGATCCAATAACTTCAGATCCATTGGATCTCAAGATCGAATACAAATCCTCTTGCTACATAATCAAATCAAATTCTGAGAGACACCTATTTCCAATCTGTTTACAATCTTCCCTCCCACCATTCTTTCACAAAACCGCAAGGTTTATAGTAACAATATAAGATGTATGGGGAGATCAGATAGACCATGCAAATAACAGACACTACATAAAAGATTACATGGACCTGCTTTTGTGACCTTTTGGATATGGAATACACCTTGACATACCACCCCTCAAGGTAGGTTCTTTTGAAGTTCTATTGGGCTTTATTGCCAGTGTTTCAGCAGCAGGAAGATCCCACCAAGCCTCACAAACAAAAAGGATGCTTTTGGTAAGCATATAACCAGATCTCAGGGTCAAACATTTTATGTTAAGGGAAAAAAAAATAACAAAATTTTCATAACAAAAACAAACCTTTCTCAATGTGACTTTGTGTATTAGAATTTGAATACAGACATCACAATTAGAAAATGTAAAAAAAAAGTAGCTTTAATTATTTTCCGTCAAGTCTAATACTAAGTGCAAATTATATTTTTCTATGTATCTTACATTTTAATGAGAATTAATATCTCTGGAGCAACGAAGACCAATAATGGAACTAGGGAGAATGAGTGATCTGGAACAAGGTGAAGGCTCTAAAAGGACCAAAGAAGAGCTAAAAAAGATGTGGGCTGAGGTAGCGAGATGAAATTTGGAAACTTATGCTTTAATAGAAGATATAGCCCTTGATAGACAACTATGGTTGAACAGGAGGATTCCTGAAGGTGATCTCATAATGGTTGGGATAAGGTTCAGAATAAACTGTCTGTAACACTACGATTTTGAGAAAATGTTCCTGTGTAAATCACAAAGGTACACTAATGAGGGTCACTCATCTTATGGAGCATGGAAGGTTTAAGATGCACTGCATTTATTTCCTATAGAATTTTTAAGTTTCATGCAGATACCAGTCCATTCCATCATATATAACTCGTCTCTTGAAGCGTCAAAATGGATTATGACACATTACTTTCCTTAATCCTATGTTTTTTTTAATTTTTTTTTTCCTGTAGAAATGTTTTATATTTGGTATGACAGTTTGATGTAGAATACCTAAGAATTAGGCTTCAACAAGAGGAACTATGATGGGATAATTCCAAAACAATTTAAAGAAAGCAAAGTATTGATTCTTGAATTAAAGAAAAAAAGAAAATTAAATTAGAACACTTCAAGAATTCAATAACTCAAATAAAGATTCACAAGAAATCAATTCTCGGATAAATAAAATAAATAAGCATGAATGTAAATTAAAGAAGAAATAAATTAAAGAAAAGAAGGGGAAGAAGGGTAACCGTGAGGTTATAAGGGAGAAATAAAGGCTGTAAAGAGAGAAGCGGTCGTAGGAATAAAAGAGAGGAAAGAAGAATGGACTGATGGGTTGTATTTGGGAGGATGGAGAATCTTTGGTCAACCAAAGATGGATCCCACTAAAGGGTGTCATGTGACTCCCTAAAAGGTAGGAAAGAAAGCCCAAAAAAATTAAAGAAAAGACAGAGGAAGTGGGACTGCCACAAGAGAAAAAAAAGTGGGGTTTTTAATTTTGGAAATCAAAACTTGATTGGATGAATGGGAATAGGTAGCCGCATGGTCTATTCTAGGGTATAGAACAGTTTCTTGAAAGAAAATCCGAGAAAGAAGGGAATTTTGAATGAATCTTGGTGAAAATTTGGAGAAAAATTGCTTAGATGATCAAGGGTTAGGGTTTAGAAGCAAGATTAAGAGAAAATTAGGATTCCTAATTGGGGAAGATGAAAAAGATTGTAAATTAATGCTTGCTGTAAATTTTTAGGTTCAAGAATCAAAAGAAAAAAGGTTTCCTTAACATTCTTGAATTTGAATTTGGCAAAATCAATTAAAGAATTGAAGAATACAACAAATATAAAAAGTAGAGAGTAGAAGAAGATGATGAGAAGAGAAAAGGAGGAGAAAAAAGATTGGATCGTTGGGAGAGAAAGAAGAAAGAGAAGAGAGAGAGAGAGAGAGAGAGAGAGAGAGAGAGAGAACTCACCTTTTCACGGGAGAGGTTATGGGAGAGAGAAGCTCCACTCGTGAGCACCCAAGAGCAACTTTATTTCTTCAAATCTGATGATGTACATTGATCTGACCGATTGGCCTATTTAAAGCTCTAATTAATAAAATAACATAAAATGATTAAAATACTCCCCTTTTAAAGAGTTTTACGACCATTCCTATTAACCCCCACAATAAAACCAAAAAACATATGAAAAAAACTTCTAAAATTGCTCTAAACCCCCAATTGGCTTTATGACTTCAAGATCCCTCCCTCTAAAACTTATCATTAGAACACCTAAAACATTGAAAAAAACTAAAATTGAATGGGGCAGCAAGCCTTTTTCTTCCAATTTCCCTTAGGCTTAGGCTTGGGCTTTCAAAGAGGGTATTTCCTCTCAAGCAAATGTATAGCCGCCGCATCACAGTTCCGACAAACTAGTTCATTTCTGTAATTTCTTTTCCATTATTCTTCATTCCATAAGTATACTAAGCTATATAATGTAGGGCAATATAAGTATACATTGAATATACGCATGGTATCAAATATCTCGAAATATCTTAAATATCTTCCGACATATGTCCATGTCTACTAGGACCGACATGACATATTCCTATACCGACACGAAACATTAAGTACATTATAAAAATTCATTTTTTGGTCAACATGATGTACGATGTC
>JAOXJP010106873.1:0-14228 GCA_025762735.1 Platanus orientalis | reverse complement strand
ACACAAGCTGGCTGTTGATTTTACATCCAATGCCTATTTTCCCCTGAATTAAAATTCAGGCATTGAAAAAATAGGTGTCAGACTAAAAATAGGCGTTAGGCCTATGACAGATGACTAAGTGGCCCACTTTAGGAGATCACATCTCCACATGGCCTATGTCCAGGACCCCTAGGGTTGCACAGTGTAACCTTAAAAGACTTCTTTTTTCCCTGATTCAGGATCCCACAATGCTGGGACCCACCCAAACACCTTAAACAGTGGCACCAAAGTGCCTACTAGATCAGATTTTTCAACGCCTGTTTTTACCCTGAATTAAATTCAAGCGTATGGAAAAATAGGTGTTGAGATGGAAAATAGGCGTTAAGCTTGTAACTCAGAAAAATTAATTTTTCTTCTTTTCTCCCCCTTTTTCCTAAGGTTGATTCCAAACCCTAAAAGGGCAAATAGTAAGCCATTTAGAAGGGTCAATCACCCCTCTAAGTGATTAAAACATTGAGGGGTCTCTTGTAAGTAAAAAATGTCAAAATTAGGAACAGTTTGTGGACTGTTTACAAGCTAACACCTGTTTTCACCCTGAATTAAAATTCAGGCGTTGGGAAAATAGGTGTTGAGAGCTAAAACAGACGTTAGGCCTGAGAAAAATTCAACAAACTCCCAACCCTCATTAAAAATGGTCAAACATTTAAATTCACAATTTACAAAGTATGATTATAGACATAAACTTGAAACTTATGTGAATGAAAAAAAGTCGCCCTAAAAAGGTGGGCATTTGGGGTGCCTAACACCTTCCCCAAATGCAACCAAACAACTTACCCTAATCTCAAGAATTCATACTAGTACTAGGAGTTAAACCTTAGACTTTTGAGTATAGTTTCCGACCAATGTCCAACTCAGTCGGTTAACCCCGAGTTAGTGGCGACTCCAAGCAAGAGCCCAAGCCCTCTCCCAAGGGGAGGTGATGGCCACCCGAAGGCCGAAGCCGAAGTGGGCACTCACGCACCGATGTCCACAACTGGAAACCACAATTAGCAAGTGATTATCCTCTCTCGACACTCTCATTAACGATCTTCGCTCCAAAATCAACAACCTCAAAGCAGAGCTAAGCCATATAGCCCGAACAGTAAAATATTATTATTAGGCAACATAAATGATACGAGTAAAAGAAGCGAAAAAAGAAACACTTGGAAAGCCAATTGTACAGTTTAGAAGCATCACAAATTGTCGCAAGCACACGCGCACCCAATACCTTTCCCTCTCTCCGAAGGCCACAATCTCAGTCTTTGTTTGGAAATCTTCCCACAACTCTACAACCCTTACCTTCCTTACCATATACTCCTGCTCCTGGTTTTCAGCCTCTTCCCATCAATTCCATAGGCCATCATTCACTTTTTCCTAAATCCTACCATCACCTGATCAAACCACTAAAAGGAGATCCCCCAATTCTAGATCCAACCCCACCACCAACAACACCGCATCCAAAACCACCTGACCCCATTGTGGGAGCATCATCAAAACCATCCCCCTCTTTTTTTTTTTTTTCTGTCGGAACAACTTAACCCAACCAACTAGTTCTTTCTTGTCCTCTCTAGCAAAAACCCATACGGTCATCAAATCAAAGATCCCGAACCCTTCGCTAGTAGATCTTCACTTTTAATTTGAAACCCTGATGATGGATACCGATGACTAGTCTTTCGCTCAACCTCATGTTGAGCAACCAGAAGATGAAGTAGAGATAATTCGTCCTACCCCATCGAGTCAAACTCCTCCGGCTTTTGATAGGAACCGATTTTTCTCCATTGATGACATTCTTCCTTCACATAATATAAATAGAGAATATAAACACAAAATATAAATAAAGAATATACAATATAAACACTGAATATAAATATAGAGAATAAACACAACCATTGAAATAACTAAGGCGATCTTGATAACCTTCCCAGTCTGCCTCTCAATGAAACTAAGCCTCTTATTTATAGATAAGCGAAGAGGGGAAACTCAAACAACATAAAAAATAATTAAACATAGGATACTCTAGCAGCATTGGATCCATTGGCATAAAGAGCGCATGTGATCCTTTTAGTCTGAATCATCTATTCCTTGATACCTAATAAAAGGAGATTCATCCGATAAGCTATCCCCCATGGTCCCACTTATAAGAAAGAAATCATTTAGTTTGTCAAAACAATCTGTCGGAGATGGGATGGCCATGCTGGGCTACATGATCTTCCATAATGTGAGATGGGATTTACACGGGGTCCACCCTACTGAGGGTGCACATAGACTCTTGGGAGAATCGCCATGCCATGGGGTGGGAGACTCGGTGGGTCATGTAGTGATATGTGCACCAGTTTTGGAAAGAAGCTGAGGGTGAGTGGGCATAGTAGGAAGTAGGGGGTTTGTGGAATTGTCTTGAATAAAGTTGAGGGGACTGTAAAAGGTGATAATAGCATATTGGGTTTGGATGGGGTGAAAAATGGCCTGTGAGATATGGAGGGGTGGAACCAGGTAATGAGGGTTTTGAAGTGAGAAATGTTTGGGGGAAAGGCAAGGTTTACGATGGTTTGGGTAATGTAGGTAGAAACTACAGGGACATAAAAAATGAAGGCTATGTGGTCTTTTTCCAAGAGGTACCAAATAAAACAAACGGAAAAGGATAGTTAGGATGAGGGATGTGTTAGAATGTGTGGCCATTATGAAAGAGATGGAGTTCTAGAAATTTATGGAAATTGCTGGTACTGCGGGATTCTTGAAGGTGGGTCATGATAGTGAAGTGGATTTCGAGGGGGGGGAGCTTGGCAATGTGGGTTAAGAAGTCATGTGGGAGGTTGGAGACATGGGTTAGTGGATAAAGGAGGGCTAGAGGAGTTTGGAAAAGATAGGGCTTTTGGGAGAGGAGGTTTACGAGTTCATTACCGGTGCCTTTCATATGTTTAACTATAAAGTCCTATTGGAAAAACCAAAAAGCCACCGTAACAACTGAGAGTTGGGAATGGTCTTTTGTTTGAAATGAAGCATTTTAGGGAAAGAAATGTCCATTTCAATTTGGAATTTTTTGTCCCAGAAGATGAAATTGAAAATTTTCAATACCCCTTTTTACCGCTAAGATTTCTTTGAACATGGAGTGGTAATGACTTTCATTAGTGGTGAATGTATCACTTTTGTATCCACATATCCTTCTTTTGCCGTCAATTTCTTTGAGAAGGACTGCTCCCCAATAGAGATCACAAGCGTCAGTCTACAGGATTCAGGTGCTGTGTTGACTGGGAATGTGGAGAGCTGGGAGGTGTTAGGAGTTTCTCTTGAGGGATTTAACAGCTTGTTGGTGTTTTGTTGTTCAGGTGGGGGATTCTTTATGAGCAAAGGGGCTAAGAGAGATCGATGGCATGCCACATGAGGAAGAAAATCTGCCATGTAGTTGACAAGGCCAAGAAATTGTTGAATTTCTTTATAGAAGAAGAGCTTATCAAGAAAATTCTGGAGGGTAGTGGCTATATGTGATTGTAATGTGTATTGGCCTTTGTGGATTGTCATGCCAATAAAGTCGATCGTATCTTTGCTGACTTTCATCTTCTTTTGGGAGAGCATAATACCATGGTGATTAATGATCTCAGAAAATCACTGAAGCAAGGCATAATTATCCCGTGGAGAAGAGGAAAACATAAGGATGTCATCAATATAGATAAGAGTGTGAGATATGATGGGTTCGAAGATGCGGATCATTGTTTGATGGAAGATTGAAGGTGCTATTTTGAGACCAAAAGGAAGGATAGTCCACTGATAGTGCTTGTTGGGGATGTTGAAGGTTGTTTTTTGTTTGTCATCAAGGTGGATCCCAAGTTGCCAGAACCCTGCATTTATATCAAATTTGGAGAAGACGCGTGCTTCTGTGAGGTGTTGAAATATATCACTGTGTTGAGGAAGAGGGAATTTTGAGTCAGCCAGGAAGCAATTGAGAGGCTGGTAATTGATGACTAGTCTTAGCTTATCTGGTGCTTGTTCTGCTCGCTTGTTGACATAGAACGCTTCACAAACCCATGGGGAGCTAGTGGGTTCTATTAATCCTTGGGCTTAAAGCTGGCTGAGTTTTGGGAGTGATAGTTGGTGACATTCCTCTATGAGAAGCCATTGTTGGATTGACATCTTCATTTAGCTTGAATGGTAACCTGACAAAAAAGGAACTCTAAGTCCAGAGGGGATGTGGATGTTTGAAATCTGAGTGGGATTCTGCACAGGTGTCTTAGATGAGTTTGATAATGATGGGTTCATAGGAAAGATGGTAGAGGTTGGAAATGCTGGTCCAAGGGAGGAAATGTTGGGAGCAAGAAAGCCCGTCTATGTTCCATTTAAGTTGGGGAAGTTTATGCAGGATATCAAAACCAATTAGAAGGTCTTTCCCCATGAGACTGCAACTAAGAACTTGGTGTTGGATTTTAAGGTTAGGAAAAATTTAGATGGTGATGGGCTTGCTGAGTTAGATGATTTGAAAATGTTCACCATCAACTACTCGAAAAGTTTGTTGGGTAGGTTTCCAGTAGGTGGGGGAAATAAGCTTGAGGTTTATAATAGAAGCAGCTGTTCCAGTATCGAAAAAGGCAATGATCAGAATGGGCCGGCCATAGGGCTTAGTTAGAATGTGGATGTGGGTGGTGGGGGTGGGTTGAACCGTATAAGAAAGCATGATCTCAATAGTATAGATAACGGTGGCAGAGTTATCATTTTCATTGCTGTTGTCTGATGAATCGTCAGAGGATTCATATGGTATAGCAAGTAAAGAATCTGGGGAATAATCATGTTCTAAGGAAAATTGACACTCAATATCAGAGAGATCTAAATTGGCGAATTGCTTAGCCCATTAAAGGAGATGAGAGGCTTGAACATTTTTGGGACAGTTTTTTTGCAAAATGGTTTGTTTTCTTGCATGTAAAACAATGATCTATTGTCTTGCCTCAAAATTTCTTCTTTAAGAATCACCATTTGCGACATTTGAAGGGCTGCTGGGATGAGGGGGGATCCATTTTTTTTTTTGAAATGATGATTTTTTTTTTGCGGTTTTGTAATTGCAAAGCTTCTCATCTTTGCATTTGATGGATAATGTTCTATTTGTGCAGGCCATCCCTATCTTTTTCCCCATGGTTTCTATCTATTTGACAAATTTAGAGATATTGCAAAACTTTTCAAGAGCTAGGAGGACATTCTGGTAAATCTCTCATAGACTTGCTGTTTGAAGAAAGAGATTTTTTATGACCATAATTTTAACTACTTCATTCCCCAACGGATCAGGTAAAGAATCAAAAAATACTTGCTTGAGATTGGAGTCATCCATGTCATTAATAGCGTAGAATCTGAATGGCGTGTTGTTGTAGTATTTCTCAAGATATTTTCTTTTATAAGAACAACATTTCATCTTAAAAAACTTTTCACGCTGCTGTTTGTTGTTGTTGTTGTTGTATGGTGGATGAGGACCAAAAATGCCTAAATTGTGATGTTTTGGACAGCTTGGAGTTGTCTGTGCTCGCAAAGATTTAACCACCATGCTTTAAAGCGGCCTAGTAATCGGGGAGGGATCTATGCAATTAGTGAGGCTTCATTGCTAGGGACTTTTGCAATTGAACTTGTGCCCATGCAAAGATCTCAAGGATCCTTGCTCTCCATTGTGGTTCATGCAATATGCTATGCTTAAATGCTTGAGCTGTGAATATTGAGGTTGAACATTAGGCAATCCCAGCCATTACAACCTGAAATTATGTATGAAGGATTGTGTCAGCTTCCCTTAGAAATGCTAACCTCTGCGGGGTGTCAGGGGCAGGCACATTAGCACTGAAAAGTGATAAGAAGTGTAAATTACTTTTTCAATACTGATGTGTCCACCCCCGACCCCAGTGGAGGTTAGCGTTTTTAAGGGAGGCTGCAACAATCCTTCCTGGAAATTATATGATTTCTTTAAAAAACGTTTACTTATTTCGATTTTATTAATAAATATAATATACATTATATCGATTTGATAAAAGGAATCAAATATGTTAAATTTATTTTATCACTACATAGCATATGGAGATGACAGACACATCATCTCCTGTCCTGTCGGAATGGACAGGTACCACTCCAGTCCAGTCTCTGTTCAAGATGGGATACAATACTTATCCATTGTGTATTTATCATAATACCCTCCTTTAACTCGTGTATATTGACTCAAACAGCCTTTGTCAGACCACGTGGTAGCTGTCCAGACTGGAGATGATTCAAAATCATTGACATATAGATAAGTAGATAACGTAACCATGAATCTAGACCGTTAACAAGACATTAGTACAGTTTTAGTAGCGGTTGTTAAAGCTATCACGCAGGTGCATTGCATGTGTTTTATGAAAGTCAAATTCAAAGATAAAAGAGTAGTCATTTTCATACAAGATTAGGATCAAAGTAAGAACTTTTCCCATGTTCATTCAGGATTCAATCCATAAAAAAATTAAGTACAAAAAAGAAACTTGGGTATGCCGTGAGAGCATAAGTAGTGCAGAAGCCAAGGATATTCGAAGACTACCGTAACATCTTCTCTCTGTAATTCTGTAATCTCTAATGTCCAATCTTTTTGCAGCACTCGTTTCTAACCTGATTTACTCCCAACTTCCAGTTTCACCCACGACCCCGAAAGCCCAACCCTTCACCCCAGGATCTCGGGTCCATCTCTCTCTTCAAGAATATGAGCTGGAGAGCGGCAACAGAGATTATTTCGGCATTTTTGGGTTTTGAATTGAATCTTCCTCGCAAGAAATTTACATTTTAATCTCTCTCCCCAAAATATACCTTCAAAAAATAATACTTTACCCACCCTCTCTCTCTCTCTCTCTCTCTTCCTTTTCTGCAAAAAGCAACGAAAGAAGAGAAAAGGGTGATGAAAAAAATAGAAAACTCCGCCATGAATGCCCTTTTGCTTGCTTGACACCCATATTAACTGGAAAAAGAAAGAAAGACATAATAGAAATCTATTTGCCATGAATGCAGTCTTGCTTGCAGACCACCGCATCTCTTTTCCTTTAACCCTGTCTTTCTTCCCTGTACTGTCTCTCTCTCTCTCTCTCTATCTATAGTCTGAAGCATCAAAGACCATTTCACAGTAACCCATTTGGAGTTTCCAGTAAATACCCATTTATTTTCTCTAAATGATTAGGAACACATCTCCTTAGGAAGCAAAAACCATGCCGTACTTGGAGGTCTTGAAGAAGCTCAAGCGTCTGAAACCACTTGAGCCCTCTTTGGGGATTTTTGGGTTTTTCGTTGTTACTGTATTTTGCTTTATTTGCTGCTTCTTTTACTTGGATTACAGGGTTGTTACTAGAGGGTTTCGGTTTCGTGGGCAGTCGCAGAGATTTATGTGGGTGGGATTTGAGGGGTCGGGTGGGAATGGGCGTGTTGGATTTCTGGGAGAAGGGGGTGAAGGGTGTGATTTGTTTAAAGGGGGGTGGGTTTGGGATGAAGACTATCCGTTGTATCAGTCGAAAGATTGCAGATTTTTGGATGAAGGGTTTCGGTGTTCTGAGAATGGGAGGCCTGATAATTTCTACACCAAGTGGCGATGGCAACCCAACGATTGCAACTTGCCCAGGTTCTTATTCTTATTTTTTTCTTCTTCTTCTTCTTTTTAAATCTTGTATTTTGGGATTTTAATTGGTATGTCTTTTAATTTTATTTTGTTTGGTCTGCTTCTAATTTATAATTTTCTGCAAATTTTGGTGGGTTTGTTTCTCTTATTGAGGAATTTGCGGATTTCTGTCTTTCTCTCTTCTTAGTTGTATTGGGTAAGCTTGTTGCAGCGGAGCAATTTTAGTGGGTACTTCTTGTTTAGCCATATGCTTTAAGTTTTTGCCTGAATTTATAAATTTGTGTATCAAATTTTAATAGCTACTTCTTTTTAAGCCACCTCTGATGATAATTTTCTTTCAAATTTCTAAAACGGTTCTCATATATATATAATTTTAAAAATGCTTTCGAATTTTTATGGTCTATGGATTCTATTTATATTTTTCTCTATTTTTTTTACTGCTTTGATTTTTATTTTTGGGAAATCGTTGAGATTCTTGTTTGGCTAGTTTTTAAGGTCAGGTTTATCAATCTGGGATTATGCTTTGTTGGGAATTGCTGATAAAGGGCTAATGTCTACGACCATGTTATTTTAATCCTAAAATCTGTTTTTAATATTTATATTTTTTCGTTTTTTCTTCCTTGCTTGTTTGTTTTTGCTCTTCTTTCTGGGTTTTTAGTATTTTCTTGTTGATTAACTTCACCCGTGATTTTTTTTTGGACTTGATCTGAAATTTTTCAGCTATGAAAGGGACCTTTTTTCCCCTGAAATTGAAGATGTTCTGCTTTTTTACAATTCAAAGTGTCTTACTTCTTGTTGTTTCCTATTTAACTGGAGGATATTTGTTTTCAAATCTCCAACCAATCCATGCTTTCTCAAAATTATCTTGTAAATTAATAATACAAAAAAAATTATCTTGTAAATTTGCTCGAGAATCCCGTCTGGTAAAGTTTGTCTTAAAATCCCTTCTCTCTCGTTTTCTTCTTGTTTGTGTTTGATTATATATCTTACTTGGATTATGTCCTCTATATTATATTAATTTGATGAAAACATATGTTTGTCTTGAGTTGTTTCTTGATCATGTGAGCTTGTTGTTAACAATGAACTAATCAACTCTACCAATCCGTAAGGTGTTGGGAGATACAGAAATTAATATACTTCAACAACCCCCCTCATGAGGAACATTGTTCTCCCCTGGGAACACTCGGGGAACCAGGTTAAAGTCCATAACTTGTGCAATACTACATCCGGGAGGATACTCTTACTTCCACTCCCAACCTGGCTTGGCTCTTATACCATGTTAACAATGACCTAATCAATGCTCCCACACCCTAAGGTGTTGGGAGATATAGAAATTAATATACTTCAATGCTTGTAATTCTTTTTCCTTCAGTAATTCTACTTAACTTGTTTTTTCGGTTATTTTTCTGGACGAGTAGGATTTTTTTTTTTAAAATTTATTTTCATTTAGTTTTGTCTTAAGTTCTAAAGTTCAATCCGGTAGTGTCCAACACTTTTAGTTTTAATTCGGGTATTTGTTGGGCTTTCTGTCTACTTGTTTTGACTTGTAATATAATCTGTATATATTGATCTCATCCTTATCAGCAGAAAAGAAATTATAAATTAACATGGATTGCCAATTTTTTGTTGTTTTTATAAGCTTTGAGGCAAAGGAAATGTTGGACAAGCTGCGGAATCGACGGCTTGTATTTGTTGGTGACTCAATTGGAAGGAACCAATGGGAGTCCCTACTCTGTATGCTTTCATTAGCAGTTTCTGACAAAGATTCAATCTATGAAGTGAACGGCAGCCCAATCACAAAGCACAATGGGTTCTTGGTGTTTAAATTTAGGGACTTTAACTGCACCGTGGAGTATTACAGAGCTCCATTTCTAGTGCTGCAGAGTCGGGCACCAACTGGAGCTCCGGGAAAGGTTAAGACAACTTTGAAATTGGATCAAATGGATTGGAGCTCTGTACAGTGGAGAGATGCAGATGTCCTTGTCTTCAACACTGGCCACTGGTGGAACTTTGAAAAGACCATAAGAGGGTATTTAATTTATCAGAATTTACAATTTTTTTGGCATCCAAAATTAATTCTCTTTTTGCCTACCTGTTTTATTATGTCTTTCTTATTTTTTTATTGCTTGGAATTGAAAGAATTTGACTGACATATTTTGTAAATTTCTAGGAATTTTGGGGAGGGTGGGAGCACACCCTAGATTATTCCCCCCTAACTCAATTTTGAAGTCCAGTGTTAGTTTTGTCATTCTTTCTGCACAAGGGATTTGTGGTGGTATACTGGTATTAGTCATTTACGGGGCCTAATGATGATTTTGCTTACTAAAGGGATGTGTTTGGAAATTTTAAACGTTCAAGGTTTATTTGGTCATTTTGAATTAATTAAAATCGATGTTTTAGGTGAATTGCTAAGTGTAATGTATAAACTTTTAGAATGATCTTTCTGTTGGGTTAGATTGGGCTACCATTTTTCATGTTATTTCTTGAAATGCTCTTCCAATGGGTGGATAATAGATTTAAACTTTATGAGTTCCATTTGAAATTTACGTGGCCGGATATGGTTTTGAGAAGCTTTTACCCCTTGTGTTTTCCATTGAAACAATTGATATTCTATGTGCCTATCATTTAATGTGAAAAAAATGCCCATTTGTAACTAATTGGGTAAAAGTAATTCCATGATTAGACAGAAATGGAATCCATGCCCTATACCTGCTATTGGTATGCATTGTTTATGCTTCAATTTTCAGGTGGAGCCACATCTCATCACAGTCTGATATCGTAATTGATTTATTTACTTGTTTAATCAGCTTATGTGAATACCACGTTGTTTATTTACTTGTTAGTCAGCTCACCTCTTGGATTATTTGAAAGAAGTCTGTGTCTGTGTTGATCCTGACTTGCGTGTATGATGTCCTTTGTTGTATGGGAAATTTTCTGTGGAGTCCTTTTTCTCAATTCTTTCTCAACATCCTCCTTCCTCCAATCCATTCCCAGCTCAGAAGAGATGGAAATTCTTGGCTCCCCCTTGCGTGAAAGCATTCAATTGGTTGGCTGCGCTAAATCATTTAAATACTTTGGATGTGTTGCAAAGAAGGCGACCCTATATGGTACTATCCTCCTATATATTTTCTTTATGTGGGTAAGACAGGGAATCAGGAAGGCATTTATTCTTACATTGTAATTTTTTCAAGAATAATTTGGAATCATTTCATTTCGGGCTTGAAGGTTGCATGGGTAATGGTGAATAGTCCTATAGAGTTGATATCTCAATGGGGTGGAGGTGGTTTGGGGATGAGGGGTAAGATCTTTATGGAAATTCTTGTCTAGGGAATTTTATGGGGGAGTTTGGAAGGAAAGAAATAGAAGAATTTTTGAAGGTAAGAAGAGGGATCTGGTGGAAGTGAAGGACTCTATCCTATGTGATGTTGGCTTTTGCCTCTTGGCTAATAGTTCTAATGAGTTCAAAGATATGTCGCTTAATGACTTCATGAGAGATTGGTTGGGCTGTGTTATGTCTCGTTTCAGGGATCAGGTGCATGAAAAGTCATGGGTTCTGCCGCCGGTTGGTAAAAAGAAGCTCAATTTCGATGTCTCCTCTATGGGCAATCCGGGTCCGGTTGAATATGGCTGCATTTTTCGTAATGAGGATAGCAAAGTGGTGTGGGTGGTGAGTGGACCTTTGGGCTGCTGCAATTCCATACGGGAAGTAGACCTTTGGGCTGCTGCCCTACTATGGGTGCAGCTACTTAGTCACTGGATCTTTATGTCTCTAAAGGAAATGGTGTGGTTGGTTTGGTAAAAATGATACGATTGACATGTTAGCTAGATTGGTGGGGGGGGGGTTGGGTTATTTGAATATTTTTAAAGGAAGCTATATGTTGGAATGCTTGAATGGTGATATAGTATCAGGGCTTGTATATTCCTTGTATTTGTCATTTATAGTTTCTCTCTTTGCAATAAAATGACCATTATTCATAAAAAAAAAAAAAAAGAAACAGTATTTAGATAGCAGTGTCAATTTAGAAAACAAATTGTGGCACAGGTAGTGTGAGCGGTTCAGGTTAATGGGGTCTATGGAAAATGATAATTATCTTCTACAGAATCCTCTAGCACTTGCCTATTTTTCTCGTTGCGTCATTTCTAGTGTTAATCATTGGCTATTTGGTTCCCTCTATGTTTGGATGTTTTGAATGCTAATTTTTTTTTTCTTCTCTAAGGCTGTCTTTGGCATATGATCTTGGATCATGATCTGGGCTTAGATCCCGATCCAGACTCTTAACATACGTGTTTGGTATCCGATCTCGATTGTGATTTATGGATTGAGGTCGTGATACAGCATGCATGTAGGATAGTGAATGTGTGTGTGTTCATGAGATAATAATAAAATTGATAAAGTAATAAAGAAAAATAAACAAGATTTCTATTCGCAAGTTCACATGCTAATTCAGACAATTATTTAAATTAGGTTCAGATGCAATCAAGGAATTAGGGATTACAAAATTACTAAACAATCAAAGATCTAATTGTAATGTTCTTTTATTGAGTTATTTTGGGGGAATAAGTAATTAGGGTTAGGCTTTGGCCACGAATAGTAAGAATGACAGTTTTTCCAAAGAGCCTAAATTAGCTTGGATTACCCTAAAAATGTATGAATAAATAAAATTGAATCCAAGACATATTTTGTCAATCATAATATTTTATGGAAGGTAGTTTAGGTTAGGGAAACAAAGCTTCAACTCTAGGCCTTATGCCAAATATGCCAAAAGTCCCTAAAATTTTGGGATTCGAAAAAAGAACCAAAACTAAAGGTTTAGTACCTAAATTTGATGTAGAAGGCTTCCTTGGTGATGTTGAGATTGATTGCGATCAATTTCTAGGTTCAAGAATCAAATTTTAGGAATTTCCCAAAATTTCAAAATTTCTCTCTCCAAAGCTAGTGCCGCCATGCCTTGGAGAAAGTAATTTTTTTTCTCAGGTGGGACCTACCAGCTAAATCACCTAAGGGTGTAGTCGACCCTGGTAAAGTTTCACGAGCAAAGGCTTGCTAGTGTGGAGCTGGGGGGCAATTTCGTCCAGACTATTTTTTTGAACTTTTCACACCTGGGAAGTCTTCCAACGGCTCTAATATTTCAAAATTTCAAAATTCTGAATGTTGGATACTTCCTGAAGGATCGTCTGGGAGTTGAGAATACCCTAGAAGTGCCAGATCACCTAAAGTCTCGATTAGTTAGAGTCGTTAAGAGATCTTTCAAAATTGCCCTACATTGTAACTTCACGCCTAGTATAAATAACCTCTTTGGAATCTCTTCATCAGCTGGAGTTTTACAGCAAGGTCTGGGTTGGTGATGAGTCGTCCAGGGTTGTGAAACAATCTGAAAGAATCCAATCAACCAAAGCTTAGGTTGATAGGAGTTGCGATCAAGTCTTCTAGAATGATCTAAATGGTCTGTTTCACGCCTATTATTGAATAAACCTGAGATAACATTTGTAAGCTTTGAAATATTCAGTGATTGGTTGGTGACTAATGAATCGTCTAGGCCATGGGAGCTTCTGGGAAGAGATGAATTGATCAATACTTTGCTATAATGTTGAAGGTGATGAATCTCTCACAAAAACACAGGTTCAATCCCTAGAAAATTCAGATAAAAGTTAGAAAAATATAGAAAAGAAGAATGAAGTTGGAACCTTTAACCCAAGGGAAAGGGAGTGGCTTCTCCTACTAGCGTTAAACTAGGTGGAGACCTAGACCCATTCCAGGGTTTTAGGGTTATTCAACTGCAAACAAGAGGAAGAAGAACACTTCAAAACGTGAGCTAACTTTCAATATCATTCCATTAAAACCTTGGCTGGTTGTGGGCTCTATAAATAGAGTCCCACAGCCAGGTTGCTTATTACAAAATAGAAACTGTCCAATAACAGCCCTCTCTCTACTGCTCACATGACTATAATAACTCCAAACTACAATTATTCACGAAAATACCCCTAAATGACATCTAAGACTAAAATACCCTCACTACATGTGATATAAAATAAAAAGAATGGCCATAATGGAACCATAGCATGACCATATCCTTCCTGCGCCTCCTCTGGTAGACCTGGAACTCGTGCTTGGACCTGATGTTTTCATTGGGTTGTGTTGTAGTTTGTTTTGAGATCGTGTTGAAAAGCTTGATCTCGATTGCAAACAAAGGAGCGCCAAGTAACTTAAAAATCACATGTTAAAATTGTGGTCATTTTGGTATTTTCTAAAAAAAAACATAAAAATTTGTTTGTCTTCGTCATTGCCCAAGTTGTAGAAGGGAAGTAGCGTTAGCTTTTGATCGATGCTGCCCCTTTCAAGTTCTCTGAAAAGCCACCACAAAAATATCAGGCGGTGAGTTGATCCCACTACTGAAAATTGAAATGGTTGTAGCTTGTTGATGTGTAACTTTGATTGGTCACTCTTTGATTTGGTTTTTGAGCTTGACAATTACCCTGCGAAGCATCTTCAGCCCAAGGTTCAAAATATCGTTATCGCGACTCGTATCGCAGACCCGAGATACGGGTATGTCTCGCGTATTGCAGCTTATCGCGGAGATACGGCGTCCGAAACCGAGAGACGGGTGAGATACGGGTCAAATGAAGG
>JAOXJP010106862.1:0-14228 GCA_025762735.1 Platanus orientalis | reverse complement strand
AGTTTGTCTTGGTTTTCCTTATACTTGAGATTCTATTCATATCATCATTGTTAGTTGGTGGTCTCTTCCTAATTTGATTAGCTTCAAACTTTGTTGTTTATCCTATTTCATATGATAGTTAACATTTAATGCTATTATTATGCTTCTCACTTGATTATCTACACTTACATTTGATCTGATGAATCCCATATTAGTATCATTGCATTTACATGACTTGTTTGGGACTTTTGTGTTGTTGCCAGTTTGGAAAGTTAGAAGAGGAATTCCAAGCATTTGGTTTTGGTGTGAGGATGGGTTATTGCTTTCCGTTTTGAATTATAGGATATGGATTAGGAGGCGTTGTCCCACATGTGTGTGCCGAAGGAACTATCCCACACACATTGCATTTATTATTGGGAGGTGTTTTCCCATATACATAAAGATATGATTGGGAGACGATGTCCCATGTAAGTATATGGATTGGGAGGAGTTTTCCCCTACGAGCATAAAGTAAGCGAGGTGTTGTCTCTAGTAGGTATATTGAAGGGAGGTATTTTTTTCTATAGATCATGAAAAAATGATATAAACTTGAGGTATTGTTTTGGACCCAGTCACTGGGTGACATTAATAAGTGAAGACGACACTAGATTCCCATCAATTCTGTATGAGATTTCAGTTTTGTTAGAGACCCTTTATAGATTATATGATTTCGGTTTTGTTAGAAACTTTACATGGATGGTATGAGTTTAGATTTCTCAGAGTCCATACTTAAGCTAAGCTAATCTGTTGGATTTGATATGAGGTGTTTTGACTAGGTTTGGTTTAGAAACCTTATATAGGCTGAGTGGGTTTTAATCCGAGGTGTGTTTTGTTAGGGATCCTTCTTTGGTTATGTTGGTTTAGAGCTGCATTGGACTTCTATGAGCATGTATATAGTTGTAATATCTACTAGCTAAGGCAGTGTATTTGAGAGATACTAAGGCTTATTTATACGAGTATCTTGTGGTGAACATTTACATTACACGTTGCACTTTCCTTAGGAACTACATCTTACTTGTTTTAATTATGAACTTATGTCTATTTGATTTTATTAGTTCTGTCAACTTTATTAGAATCTAATCATTGTTGTAGCTACTTTGGTTCTAATCTGTCATACATGTTTTGATTTTATATTGAGTCATACTCGTGTAGATTTAATTTATTCCATGTGACATTATGTATGTTCTCTCACGGGCTTTATAGCTTACACATGTTTTTACCACCCTTTCAAGTGGTGACTAGTAATATCTGATATCTTGCAGGTTCATCCCCATGGATGGATCGTGGGAGAGAGAGTTGCTTGTTTACTTCTTTATATTCATTTTATGTTCAACACTTCTTCATGTATAAATAGAGATTTATGGTGATAGATGTTATATTGAGGTACTTGTAATTATGTTGAAGACGCTTTATTGGTTGACCAGTTTAGAAGCCCACATGATATTACTGTTTATTTGGAGATCGTAGCTTTGATGATTAGATGTTGGAGATATTTTTGAGTTCTTTTCGCTACGTAGTTTAGAATGTACATGTTTATATTTCTACGGCACTATTGAAATAGAATGTCAGTTAACATTTTATTTATTATTCCATTGCATTGGAGTATATTTATGGTCCTAAAGGTAAAATGAACAAAATTTATAGTGATTAGGACATGGTATTTATAGTTATGGGACAATTCTCCAAAATTTATAGTGATTATGATATGCTAAGAGAATTGCCCCATAACAAGGCGGTATTTATAGTTATACTACAAGAGATCCATGGTATTACATTGGTTATTTATAATATATATTGTCAAATCCCATTCCAAAACTTATGTAAGTTCATGTAATATGTGGTCAATGGTAAATGTCTTACATTTATGTATCAGTAGTGAAATTTCTTGAGTCATATAAGAAAAAGCTTCATGAAGAGAATACCACAAACATCAAGAGTCAAGTCACATTGATAACCTCAATAAGTTTCAAGATCAACCTACCTCAAGAAGCCTACAGTGAACTCCAAATCCAAAGGTAAAATTGGTAAAAGTTAGTGAGTGTTTGGGTATGAACCTATCCTTAGGTGGACTTAGAATGACTTATAGAGAAAGTCCTACAAATATTAGACCACTGATGGACCAAATTGACAAAAATTAAGTAAAATGAAAATGTACTAAAAAGTAAAAATGACCTTAAACTTAAAATAGTCATAACTTTTGATCCCGATGTTTACTTATGGCCCATAAGTACTCTAAACAATCGACTCAAGAAGATCTTTTTGAAAATGACAATTTTTAACTGATTGAAAAAAATTCTCGAGCAGTCAAAAGAGTTCAAGTGGTCAATTTTTTTGGACCTATTGAAAATCTAAAGTTTTGAATGTTGTTTTATGACTAAGACTTTGGAAATGTCAGAATATTCTAGACCATTCAAAGTTCGACCAATCGAAAAAAAATTGGACCTTTGAAAGTCACAAATATGAAAACAATAAATAATGGCTGGTTTTTTTTTTTTTTTTTAACCATTGGAAAAAAAGTCATTAGGGGCTTCTAGAGCATGGTTTTCCAAAGCTCTATAAATAAGGAACAAGTCTCATAGGCTTGGCAACAAGTGGGTATGACTTAAATAAAATCTTTGAAAAATTAAGCCCAACTAAGAGGTTGTGAGCATATTAAGTTAAATTAGCTTTAGCCCTTCATGTCCTTGGAAGTGTGCCCATAGTAAAATCCTAACCAAGGTCCTGTAGATAGCTTCTAGCTTCTCAAACTTAGAGTAAAACTCTTTAGAAGCTTGTAGAGTGACTCTCAATAAAGAGTAGAGTTTTTATAATTAAACCATTCTACAAAGAGGCGATCCGCAACGAAAGGAGTTCCATTTCTTCAACGGAACACATAGCCTTCACCAGAGGCTGATTCTTGCAGCACTTATCGAAGTTAAGTGCAGTTCTCATCATCTATTAGAGCCACTGGACGAAATGTTCTCATCAGCATCATTGGGAGTGTAGTTACAAGGCGAGTGGATTCACATGGAGCTTGTAAGTGAATTTTAAGGTTTATTTATTTATTTTGTAATAGTTAGGGTGAACCATTAATAAAAATTAATAGGCTCAGGGGTGAGCCAGTTTAAGAGTGATGTAGACCTAGAGTGGCGAGCAACTATAAAAGACTATGTTCTTGTGTGATTGTTTTCTTGTCTTTAATTTGTAATCTTGCATACAATCACTTCTTAATTATTTTATGCAAATTAAATTTAAATAAAGTGATATATTAAGTATCTATCAACCTTTCTCCCTCTCTGTTATAGTTCCCTGTCGTGTATGACGGAACCCCGTGGTTAGTGATAGGATCATAGATCTTAATTGAGTAAAATACTTAAGGAGCTTAAAGTGGAATTGAATTTGGTTCAAAAAGATAAATAATTTTATAAATTGGGTTGGATCCTATTCATCCCCCTATAGGATCATTTTGGAATATCAGATTCTTGGAATTTCACACCTTAGTTGGCTTACTTTTGTTTTTAGTTTGTCACTATGTCACTAGCCATGCTCCACACTTATCGGTCCATTTTCTAGTCATCAAAATAAAAATAAAATAAAAAAATCTAGTTGACCATGTTCACTAACCTTAATTTTGTTCCTCTCTTTGATGAAAGGGATTTGAATCACCTCAAATCTAATGAAAAGGGACATGATGAAAGGGAATTGAAAGTGCTTGTGTATTTATCACATTATCCGTTTAGGCATCGACCTAGATAAGTTATGGCGTGACATATCTTCATTCAGATAGGTATGTCAACAAGCCGAGCTTAGTTGAGCTTTACCCAACTCATTCAAGCTTGTCACATGAAAGTAAAACTCGGGTGTGGCTTAGGCTTGTGTCGAGCCTAAGGTGCCAAAGCTCAAGTTCGGCATAGGCCCATAAAGGAAGGCTCATCCCAAGCTCGGCTCAGCTCGCTAAAAGCCCAAAAGTGAATATTTTGAAGAGGAAGGATTGCATGGAGCCCACACCTTGTGTGAGGGGACAAATGGTGCATCTTGGACACAACATTATTTTGATTATTTTTAAATAGGTACAAGACCATAAAGGGCACATTAGCCGAAGCTATAATTTGTTGAAACCATTGTTATTAAACCTAGACCGATCTGGCCAATTGGACCATTAAACCCGCAACCCGGCACCTCAACTGGTCCGGGTTTCTAATTGAATAATTTATGTTATAAACCCGAGCAAACCCATTCAAACTTGGCAGGTTTTTATTTGAACCGTCCAATCTGACTGGTAGAACCTTCTTTTGAACTAGGGTTTCTAAATTAATAAAGGATAAAAAATAAGATCTACTTAGATTTGAACTTAGGTTACTAAGTTTAAAACCTAATGTCCTAACCACTAGACCACAACACGATCTTTCGCTTTGTTCCTATCACCAAAAAATAATAATTTAAACAAAACATTCATATTTATCATGATTACTTATGTATGCCTTTTTGTTTAGCTACATTATATTTTTTAGAACATGTGATATAAAATTATTATATATATTTTTCAACTTATTTTATTATTTATTTAATTTTTATAAAATATTTTAATTGACCCAATGGTTGACCAGTGACCCACTGGTTGAACCAATCGACCTAGCTTCTTGGTCAGGTCAATGTTCGGTCCAGTCCAGGTTTAATAACTATGGTTGAAGTAGGTCCAGTGGTCCAATTGTGGTCTAATGGTCTTGTTTGAAATGGGACTTAAAGTATTGAATAAATATAGAGGGTGGATTTAGTGTTAGGCAACCCTCTTGCATCAGCCGTTATACAACACATGACAGAAAAAAAACAAAACACCCAATACTTGGTGAAAAAAATTGGTTTTTGTGATTTTTTGCCACATGTTGCTTACCGCCTAATATGTGTGTGTGTGTGTGTGTGTGTGTGTGTGTGTGTGTGTGTGAAGCGCTTGATGTTGCTTGCATTTCCCATTAACATTTAGGGCGGTCAAGTGGGTCAGGCCAAGGTCTACCTGAAATGTTTCTTCCAAGTTCAAACTTTGCCCAAATTAAACTTTATACCCAAAAGTTGGGTATGAATTCAGCCCATGTTAAAACAACAGGCTTTGGGAGAAGTTTAGGCTACCCTAAATAATTTTTTTTTCTTAATTTTTTGGATTGATTTTAGGTTCATAATTTCCCTTAAATTTATATTATATGAGTTTTTGTTTTTTATCAATCGACACTTCAACTATTTGAGGATAGTAAAATTGTTAGAAATATATGGATTCAAAAAGAATTAAAAATATATATATAGACCTAGCATATAAATAAAATTATTATTTGTTAACTAGTTTGGGTCAAGCTGGGCCTCAGGCAGAACTTGAGCGTACAGAAACTCAGCCGAATAAGATTTCAAGCCTAAAAGTTGGTCTCAAACTCAACCCAAGCCTGATAACTTTCCAGGCTGGACACGTCGGCTTTCGGGGCAAGCCCAACCCAATTATTTCCCTAATTAATAGAGCTACCCAACCCTGATCTCTGAAATCTTTCCCGCCTGGTACGATTGCTACCCAACCCAAATCTACTTCCCCTGTTTTCCTTGCGTGTATCGGTTGATTGATGGAGCAGGGACTACGTTTCTTCCTCTGCTTCTCACAAATTTTCTTAGTTACTATTCATTTTCTGAGAAACCCTAGACGTGAGTGTAAGTTGTTCAATCTCTTGATATGGTAAGCATTTTATTCACTTCTTAAACATGGTAAATGTTTCTAAGGTCTTGTTCTTATTTAGTTTGTTAATTCATGCGTCCTTCTTGATGAGTCTGCGCTGCATAATGTGTTGGAAACAAAACTTATCAGATGGGATTTTAGTATATTAATGTGGCTGGTTTGGATTCTTTCAGGAAGAAGTTCAGTTTGGATCACAAAAAATGAAGATTGATCCAGAGTTAAGCAACGATCTAATCACTGAACTCCCCACAAATGTAATTGAAAGGATATTAGTATGTTTGCCGTTGCAGGAAGCAGTGAGGACAAGCATCTTGTCAAGACAGTGGAGATATAAATGGGCTACCATTCCGCAACTCAAGATTAACGACCAATGCATCGTTACCTTGTCCAGAGATGAAACAGTCCTTAACTCTAAGCTCCTCAATTTCATTGATGGACTTCTCTTACTTCACAGGGGCCCTATACAGAAGTTCAAGCTCTCCATTTCAAACTTGTAAGGCTGTTCTGCTATTGATCGATGGATACTTTTCCTGTCCAGAAACGGTATTAAGGAATTCATCCTATCTCTGTCTCCATGGGATGTGTCCCTTAAAGTGCCTTCTTGTCTCTTCTCTTGTAAGCAACTGATTCGTTTGAAACTCCATCATTGCATATTGAATTGTCCACCAACATTTGATGGGTTTAACAATCTCAGGAGTCTTGATCTTCGGTTTCCGACATTTGTGGGATGCACACTCCAAAGTATAATCTCCGGCTGTCCATTGCTTGAGAGATTAACTGTTCTTTACCTTGAAGAACTTAATGATCTTAAAATCCATGCTCCAAGTCTCAAATACTTGAATCTGACTGGTGGTTTCAAATCCATCTGTTTTCAAAATACCCAACTTCTATCTACTGTGTCAATTGGTTTGCTTAGCTATGATGAGAAAGCTCAAAATGTCGAACAGCAGAGAACTTCTAATTTAATCCATATTCTTGGATGTCTGGTTGGTCTTGAGGAGCTTGATATACGGACATTCTTTCTGAAGGTATTGATGACTTCATGCCTCTTCATTTTGGTGCATTTTATTTAAGAACATATTACTTACGTGCATCTTTTACTACCATTTGCTTCAACTAGTTCTTGGTTATGGGACATGTACCAAATAGGCTTCCAAATACCTTTAACCATTTAAGGAAACTTGAATTATTTGAAGTAAGCTTCTGCGAGTTGAACGAATTTTCAGCTATACTTTGCTTGATTAAAAGCGCCCCCAACTTACAGCTCCTTGAGATACGGGTGAGCTTTGGTGAATTTAAGTTCTTTTTCACATCTATGAGCTTTGGTGAATTTAATTTTTTTTATTCCATTATCTGAATGTCTCATAATATCTGCATAGAGCTGTAAACTACTTTTTGGGTATCTTGTCTTCTCTCTAGGTCAAGTACCCATATACCATAGTGCAACCTGGGCATATATTGGTGAGCTTTGGTGAATTTTATTTCTTTTTTAATCCAATATCTGAATCTAATATTATCTGCATAGAGCTGTAAACTGGTTTTTGGGTATCTTGTCTTCTCTAGGTCGTTACTGACTACCCACATGCCAAAGTGGAAACTATTCTAAAATATTTGGAAGCACATGACTTCTCTGAATGCTCATTAAATCAACTTCAAGTTGTGAAAATTGCAGGCATCTTAGGTGAAAAACATGAATTGGAATTTATCAAAATTTTACTTGCTAATACACCAGCTCTTGAGAGGATGACTGCTCAGATAATGGAAGATAAGTTTGTCAAAAGAGGATTAAGGATGTTGAAAGAGTTGGTGTGATTCCAGCGAGCTTCTCCAAAGGCTGAAATTGAGTACTTGACTAAGGAAGATTTGATGACCTGATTCATATGTTTATTTCAACATATTTTTCTTTCTTTTTTGTGGTGGTTGTCTCGGAGGGGAGGGAGAGCTTAATCTTACAATGGTGATATGGATGGTGGTGGTAGCAGCACATTTGAGTTTGCCATTAGATATATTCAAATGATTCTAAATGCACTTGCTGCTCAAGTCCTAGTTAACAGTTTTATATAAATATATTAGTTAGTAATACAGTTTGGAGTTTCAAGAAGAGACATTATGTCGTTGTAAAGTTTTTTAGTCTTCCTCTCTGCACCTATTTTTTTTCAACAGAGAACCTTGAAAAATATCCACACAATTTCATTTTTAAATTCCTTTTCTATTTTTTTTAATTTCTTTTGATGAACAAGAAATTTTTTATTAAAGGGGATAAGGCATCCCCGAAAAAACTGCTCAAAAAACAGAGTAGCCTACATGGATAAAATATTTCTCCACCCCTTCTTCATGTCTGCCACAGAATAAGCATCCATACTCATACATTTAAGCCCTCAAAAACAGAAAAGATTTTTTTTCCTTTATATAGGTGTTAAAAGCCGGTTGAGCATAGTTTTCAAAAACCCTTTGATTCCTCTCAAAGCTAGAGCGACCAACAAATGGCTGGAAGAACAAGATGCGACATAGATATTGCGCTTTTGGAGATGCTTGGAATGTACAAAGATGAGATGTGATCAACAAAGCAACCTTGACTTACCCAAGGCAAACCAACCTCCTTAAAAGGCCATAGACCATACCTCATAAGCATAGTCACAGTGCAAAAGAATATGGGCTGAAGCCTCCTCATCCTTATAACAGAGAGAACAAACATTAAGCAGGTAAATACCACTCATTTGCAATAAATCAATGGTGGGTGACCAGTCCTGGCAAACCTTACATATGTTAACCAGATCCTGACTCAATGCAACAGATTATGTGAACTGTTTGTTTTCCTAGGAAAAAAATGTGTTTGTCCATAGATCACAGGAATTAATCAATAGTACTGTAACTGATTCGAATATTTATTCATTTATATTTGTCCACTTAAAGCTAATATTGATCCATGTGTGTTTGTTATACTGATCCACTCAATCTTAATATCTGTATCACTTGAAGTTAATATGTATGTATATAATTTTTATATTTATTATACATATAGGCATAATCAATGATTATAAATTCATAGTTATATCATAATAATGTAGGTCTTGTTACTTCACCTCTTTTTGTATATTACCAAATATTTGTTTGCTCCAAATTATGAGTTGAGTTTTGCACCCATTTAGTTTGGCATTGAGTGAATAGGTCTGCACTGAATTTTGCTAAGAGAGTTGCCCCATCCCTTTGAATGAATCATTCTTTAATTACATTGCTTCGAACTGGAGTAGTACTATACATTTCCTTTCACGTTTTAACAATTAAGAAAAATAGGTCAATGGTCGCTATTTATTGTTGGCAAATACTAAACGGAGGATTCTGGGAATTGTAGTCTCCAAAGAGGATCTTCTAGTGCTCCATCTAATCTCTCCTTAACATTGAATTATTGGGTTCTTTGATTTATTCATGTGTACACTGATCACGAATAGCAAAGATCAATTAAGCTATTATAATTCATCATGCCATTGAATCCTCTGAAATAGCTTTCTTATATTTGAATCCCGCATTCTTTTTCTGATGTATTTGAAATGGCATTAAAATCTCTGATGCCATACCATGGATCTCTTGTAGCACACACACACACACACACACACACACATATATATATAAACACTAGCCTCACGCTCCCTTCTTTCTCATCCACATGGACACCGTTTAAATTTTGGTTCCTTGATTATTCCAAAATACGCTCTATCTAAGAATCTCTCTACCTCCCTCTCTCACGACTATGTAAAATCTCTCATTTTCCTAAAAATAAGTCCTACTCTCACCTTATTTTCATAACCCAATGTTAACTAAAATATTTCCTCTCTTATTCTATCCTTTTCTTTCTTTCCTCTCCCATCGAGAGCATCAAGTTCTAGCTTGTATTATCTCTGATTTTGTCAAAATTTAGAAAGAAAAAGCAATCTAAAAAAATAATCAACAAGTGTACAATCCTATTCTCACTCCTCATTAAACCGCTGAGCTGGATTGTATCTGCTCCTTATCTACCGCTCCTCTCCTCACCCTGTCAGGGGGCGGGCACATCAGCGCTGACAAATGATATGCACCCCCCCCCCTCCAAAAAAAAAGAAAAAGTGAAAATCACTTGTCAGCGCTGATGTGCCCGCCTCCTGACAGGGGCGGAGAGGAGCCTTAGTTAAGAGGAGTGGATACAATCCGCCCTGTAAACCTCCCTATCTTTTTCTCTTAGTCTCCCTTCATGCTTCATCTTCCACGACTCTTCACTCTGTCCTTCAATACTTTTTCGCTCTTCGTCTTCCGACACTCTCCAAGCACCATTGAGTCTTCTCGCCTGCAACTCAAAGGTGCTTTTGAAGTGGAAGATGTGACCAGCTGCAAGGGGTAGTGGCCATTCGATCAATGGCCAAGCTATGGTGGAGATAGGATTGGTGCTTGATATGAGAGCAATGGAAAGTTAGAAGAGAAGAACGAAGCGAGGGCTTACTGGGTTCATGGAGGATGGACTGTCTCTGGGTCAAGCAACTCCAAATTCAGTCTACTGATCTTCTTCTTCCTATTATTATTAATTTTTAAATGGGTATCTTCCGAACCCAACATAGCTAGCTGAAACCTTTTATTGAATGGGCCAAATTTTGTTCTAGACCACTTTTTGTCCTGCTTACATGACCACCAATCCAGTGTGTACAAATTCTTGGCAAACCCATTGATTGGTCACAAATGAAAACACACAGAAAATAATACGTTGCCATCTCTTGAATGGAATGAGTCTAAACCTGGCCGGTCCATAACAACCTTCAACTAGAATGGATCCTAGCCAGTCATCTATTCAGTGGTCAATGCTCGTTGATATTAAAAATCTGATAGATATTCAAACGTTAGAAGTAGGAATTCTCATGTCAATTTGCTTTGATATTCAAAATTATTTTATAGAATAATATGGTATGTCTACAGATCTGATAGATTAGCCATAAACCGATGGAAAATAATCAAAACTTCACATGTTAATATTTCTTACAATACTAAGAATAATTTTACTATACTTTCATATGTTTTTTAATAATAATAATAAATAAATAAATAACAGTAGGCGGAGCAGCTTACCCAATTAATTGCGACCACCGCCATCCCAATCCTTATATTTAGAATTGCCATTATTAGTCTTAGCCCCAACTTCAGCCAATGAGCTATTGGGTTAATACCCCAAGTTCAAGCCTAGCCCAAATTCAACTTGGACAAAAGAATTAATTCCAAATTTTGCCAACCAGCCAACATGGCAGCCCAAGCTCGATCCATTAGCTGGTCCAAAATCCAAAAGGCCCGATTTGGCCTGCAAATTTTGATTAAATGAATATAGCTTTAACATAATACAAAACAAAGATTTTATTTACCAAAAAATATATATATATTTTATCCATGCGACGGGTTAATGACTAGTTCTTAATATAATACAATACCCCTTATTTGTTTGCTCTTTTGGGGTCCCTATAGATACATAGTCAATGCCAAGCAAATTTAGATTGTCAATATAAAAATTTTACATTAATAACATTATAAAAGTAATCAATTATCTCAATCTCTACAATTTTCATTCCATAACACTCCTAAATGACTATCTAGAACTTTTTGTCACCTAACCTATTAATGAACATTTTTCACTTTTCTTCACTAAATTTGTGTTGACATAGACATTCGTGAACATAAGAAAATTTACCAAAGTTCCTTTGAATTATTACTGAATGAAGTTATTAGCAACTGACAAAGGAAGAAAACCCAAAATCACTATAAAATTGTATTTTATGCATATGGATTTACAACCAATGTAGTTTTAGACTCTTAAGAGCATTCACATCCTATTCTTTAAAATAGTTTTTTCTCTAAAGTAGAGAGTAAAAAAGGATGAAATTCACTAAAAAGTGTCTTACATCCGGTTATGTATTTTGGAACAAAATATACTGTAGCATTAGGCATTTCTTAAAACTATTTTTTTATTCTCTTTTGTTTTACAATCAGTAAGACTGGTCAATGTCTCTAAAAATTGTCAGTTAAAAAATAATATTTAAACAGATTAGTCTTTAAGATAGAGAGTGGGATGTATGGCTTTTTGTAAAAAGGTTATCTAAAATAGAAAAAATAACCATTTTAAGGGGCAAAATAGATAAAATATGCATAACCGGATGTGAATGCTCTAACACCTAGAGGTATAATGAAGCAATCCAATTTATGCACATCTTCAATTCGTAAATATCATCAAAAGAGCAATCTTATATCATCAAGGATAAAATTCTGCACTAAGTATCCTATGTCTAAGCAAATATATCCCAAGTCAACAAGGATAAGATAAGATAAGAGCAACAGTAGCATTCTAACATTAACAAGGACTTAACCTCAACCGTTGATTTAGCATCAAAGTGGATAATCAACACAAATTTTGTTGCAAACAACTCTTCTAGAAGACTGCAATTAGACTTCAAGAAGATCAATAACTCTTCTCTAGCTGACCAACCACAAGCCTACAAGGAGCTACATTTATCCAAAGATTATAAACCACCCCCAAGTCTCATATGTTCAATATTATGTACAAAAACAATTGATTTGTAAAGCTCGTTGACACCCCAAGTTTCAAGAAACACCATTCTTTTTCAAGCACGTGTGCCCAAGCCTCTGCACAGCTTTAAGAAAAGTTTCAAGAAGCATCATTCTTCTTCAAAAAGCACGCCAAAGCCTTTACACAACTTCAAGAAAAGTTTCAAGAAAGCCTCATGATCATCAAGATCCATGGCCAACACAAGGTACATAGATGTTTATGATTTGTAAATATGTTTTCTAGTTGCAAATCTGTAAAAAGCAAGTGCAACATGATCCAACAACATTCATTTAATGAAAAAGTTTTCCTTTCATCTCCTTCTTTCTTCTTTTTCTTGCTATTTTACTTGATAGCAAAGTGCCACAAGATGGTTTTAATCAAGGATTGATTGCTGCCATTAATGGAAGCAATCGTAATTAACAAATCTCATGAGTTAGATTTGGAATGAATTTCCACCACACAAATTAATAGACCAGCCAGTTAATGGTTGGGTAGTTTGAACATGATTTCAACAATAATGAAATTTGGTGTTACACTTTTCTCAAATAGAAAACAGATGATAAACCTTTCATTATTTCGGAGTAGATGGTTGGGTAGTTTGAACATGACCTTTAATTATGTCGCTAGAGCAATGGTGGTGCTAGATCTTGGAAGAACAAAACCATTTCTTTGAAGGACATGAAACCATGGTTTATTGCTAGGGCTAATTGTTGAGATATTATAAAAAATAAAATAAAAATAAATCAAGGGAATCAAATCCCTTGATTGTAGGGATGTGGCGACCAAGCCAACTCCCAGTTACCTCTCTTAGAGAGACATGTGGGAGTGGCTTGGGTTGTTGCACCCCACTTTCATTTCTCTCTCTCATCACTATATTTTAGCCGTAGGATCTCATTTCTCTAGATCTACGGTCAAGGGTAAAACCCTAATTAGGGTTGCCTCCAAAACCTAATCTATCTCTATAAATACCTACATAAATCAAAGATAAAATTATTTTGATAAAAAGGAGATTTTTTGGAGATGAAATGTGCAACATTGGTGGTTGTCTAGGGTTTTCTCTAAGAAGAGAAAGAGGAAGAAGAAAAAGACTATTGGACAGCTAGAGAATACTCTCTAGAAAATAAGAAGGAATGCAAATCTTCTTGCGATCTTCATATTCTTAATCTTTGTCTTTCTCTCTTCTCATTGGGAATACGGATCTTGATCTCGGTTGTCTTCCTTTGAGAAGTAATACCTTGAGGTATTGATTCATGAGTCTTGTTATAATCACTCTCCTCTTTAAAGGAGATTGCTTGGTTTAACAAAATTGATAATCTCATAAGATCCAATTTTCTCCTTGTGGGAACTCTTGTTGATATGTGAGTGATTTAATTTGAGAAAACCATTTGACAACGCCGTTATGCTGTCAAATTTTCTGTAAAGTTAATCCCTAGACTTTTAGGCTTTAAGAACAACAACATGGTTTCATTCGTCTCTATCGAAAAGTGCAAATTCATAAAGAGACAAGGGTTCTACCCAAGCTAGATTGCATTCTAGAGTTAGCTTGGCTGTGATCCCTAGAGTAGAAAATTTGTAAATCATGAAATTTGTGTTCTCTCCTACTTTAATTTTTGACCATCCTAAAATCAATAATTTGAAGATATGTCTACTCCCATGGGCCAATCGAGGACTTACCATTTTGAATCTACCCGATTCAATGGAGAGAACTTTGAAAGATGGGAAGAAAAGATGGAATACACTTTGACACATCACAATGTCTACTACATGTTGACTAATGATCCACCAATTATCCTTGACAGGTATGAGGCAACAGAACAAAAAATTGATGTAGCCCTAAAAGCTGATGCAGACTGGAAGGCCACTTATTATAAGTGTTGTCATTTCATTCTTGAGACACTTTCTAACAGTCTCTTCAATCAATTTGCAAAGAAGACTAAAAATGCTATAGAC